>PVHY01007583.1:0-65790 GCA_004024945.1 Uropsilus gracilis
TTTTTCTTTTTAGAGACTAGTTCTTGTTAAGTTGCCTGAGGTTGTCTCAAACTCTCATACTCAAGTGATCTCTAGCCTCAGTCCCCCAGGTACCTGGGATTACAGGCATGTACAACCACACCTGGATAATTTTTTTAGACACCAGGTCAAAATATCAGTTCATAATTTGCAATATCATAATTTGCTTACATAGAGAGAAGTTCAATCTTTTGTGTTGAAATCCTAACCAAACTGGGGTATTTTCCAACCCATGGACTCAAGTGATCCCTGGCCTCAACCTTCCAACGCTGGGATTACAGGTGTATGCAACCACACCCGGCAGAGACAAAGATATTTTAAACATAGCTTGTTCCAGAGGTACAAAATTACTTTAAGTCTTAAAGTGTAAAATGTATATAGAAAACTGCACAAGTTACTAATATAGAGAGTTATAAATATTCACAAAATGAATCCATTCATACAAACATAACCTAGGTGGAGGTGTAGATATACCAGTATTCCACAAGAAGCCATGTGTTTTCATCTATCACTAACATCACCAAAAATTGCCAATCACTTAATTTCTAACTTCATAGCTTATTATGCTCACTTTCATTTTTTTTATGAATGGAACCATGCAATGATCCTTTTTAGCTTTTTTTTTAACCTTTTCAGTATTTTGTCTGTAAATTCTTATTATATTATACTAAATTTTGTTCTTGTACTGCCTAGTATTCCTAAGAGTAAGAGTAAAGAGTAAATATGCCAGGCCACAGATTATTATTTTTTTTCATTCTGCTATTTAAGGACATTTAGCCATATCCAAATTTGAGCTATTTTATGTAGTTATATCATGAAATAAGAGTATCTTTCTGTTGGGTATACAGCTAAGACTGGATTTGAGGAGTTTTATATAAGTTCTATTAGATAATGTCAAACAGCTTCCCAAGCTAGTTAATCAAAATTATACCCCTTTCAGCAGTACAGGAGGGTGCTGTTTACTCAGACTCTCATTAATTCTTTGTCTGTTTACTTTAGACTTTCTGGTGTAAATGTAGAGTCATCATAGTTATAATTTTCATTTCTCTAATTATTGATGAAATTTAGTACATTTTCATTAATTTATAAGCCATTTTAATATTTTTATGAACTGTATATTCAAGTCATTATCCATTGTCTTGCCTTTATGCATTCTGTATAGAAGGCATTTGTTAGATTATATAACCTTCTGGCAATGACTAAAATATGCAAATACATTGGCACGTCTCTTGGTTTTCCATTGATGATTGCCCACAGTCTGGTCATTTCAGGCACTTGAGATGCTATTATGGCTAAACAGAGAAATGAGACCAATTAATGGGGTTCATAGCTTTAGAATTTAGTCATTCCTATTGTCTTATGCAAAAGTATCATGACAATTTTCCTCCTAAGCTATTAAGGATGTAATCATTATATTCGATATATAAATGTAAGCTATTTTTTTAAAAATTGTTGTTGACTATGTATAAAAATTTTAAGTATTTAAAATCTGTATATTTTCTATCATTATTTTGATATTTTCTACATTTTCAGACTTTCAGAAATGTTTATTAAAATTCAAACTTTCAATATATGACTATTAGATCTTACTGCCTTTTTTAAACATAGACATTTTTCAAAATTTTGACTTACCATCCACTTTGTACAAATACCTTATTATTTGATTAGAATTACTGCAAGTAAATGTTATTTTCTTTGAAAACTGTTACCTTCAAAAATGCTTTTTTAGGCCACTCCTTAATGTTAAGATCAATTAGTTACTATTATCTTTTGATAAATAACTCCTACTTTCTACCTTGTATTAGTATGCATATTTCATAAAGCAACATGAATTTTGTACTATTTCCCATTGTATATCCTATAAAATAAAAATTCATAAAAATTCAATGATTTCTAGATGCAAAAAATATAGAAAATAAGAAGGTAGTGTTTACTGAGCTTCAGACATTTGTTAGTTCCCTTTATTCTCATTATATTTGTTAGTACTCTTCATTCTCACCAGAATTTTTACCATGATCTTATAAGGTAGATTTTTATCAATTAAATAGACATATGTCTATATAATAATAATATCTATATATACATTCAGAATAAAAGAATAAGAGAACTAGGCATATTACTTTTCTTTGGGAATGCCATAGATTGAACTGCATCCTCTAAAATTCATGTTGAACTCTACCCTCCAATATGACTGTTTACATGCTTTGTTATTTTATTTTCATGTAAGCCAACAAGTTTATAGAATTTTGTTCTGGCAGCTTGAGTGACCAATACAGACAAAAATATTTCATTTGTGTGTATGGTGTGAGATAGTGATAGGGTCTCATTTTCTTGCAAGTAGCTGTCCAATTTTCCCAAAACCACTTATTCAAGAGACTTTTTCTCCATTGTATGCTTTTGACTCCTTTGTTGTAAGCTAACTGGCTATTCAATTCTAAGTTTATTTCTAGACTCTTGATTTTATTCCATTGGTCCGTGTGTGTCTGATTTTATTCTAGTACCATATTGTTTTGATCACTAGCTTTGTTACATTGTTTGATGTTTGGACAGGTGATGTCTCCATTCTACTTCTTTTGTTAGGATTGTCTTGGCTATTTGAGATCTTTTGTTGTTCTGAGTGAATTTCAGTATTGTTTTTTTCTTTTGCTTTGAAATGCCACTGGAACTTGACAGGGGTTACTTTTAAACAGTATATTGATTTGGGAAAAAATGCTCATTTAAACAATTTTAATACTTCTAAATCCTAGAGCATGGGATAGCCATTCCTTTTTGTCTTTTTTTTTTCTAAGAATGTCTAATAGTTTTCATTGAACAGATTTTTGACATGCTTTGTTAACTTTATTCCTAGGTAACTATTTTTGAAACAATTATAAATATTATTTTCTTGAGTTCATTTCTTGATTTCACTCGAATTCATATCTTGAATTGATTCTTGAGTTCTCTTATAATTCTAGTTTGCTTGCAGATATGCAGATTTTTGAATAAATATCTTGTCACTTCACTATATTTATAATTTTTAAGTGTATTTTATTTCTTTTATTGGAATTTTTTGACTCGTCTAAGTATGTCATCATGTCACCAGGAAATAGTGATAGCTTTGTTTTTTGTTTTTTGCAATTTTAATTCTTCTTGTATCTTTCTCTTGCCTACTTGTTCTAGGTAGGACATCCAATATTACTTTGAGTAGTAGTGGTGAAAAATGTATATCCTTATATTTTGTCACATATGAATAAAATTATCATATAATTGTCGTTCTTCTTCTGACATTTTTCATTTAACATAATCCCCTCCAGTGTCATCCATGTAGTACCAAATATCATAATTTATTTTTTAAAGCTCTATCTACATATATCAGGGAGTAACTTCCTCTTTTCCATAGTTAAAATCAGATAAAACTGATATTAAAATCCATGTTTTTAAGATATTAAGTTACAAAGCTGAAAGAAATGCTATTAAGAGTCAAGTTGTCCCTTAAAATAAAATGTATTTTGGCGTCCTCCTCCTCAATACTTCAATTTAGGATGTTATATTTTTAAAGGGGATCTTAAAAGAGATATCAAATTAGACATCAGAGTTGGCCTTGATCTAATAATATGCCAGATGTTCTTATAAACAAGGAAATTTGGACACAGAGACAAAAAAAAATGTGAAACGGGATACTGAATAGAAGCAGTTGCAAGTCAAGGAACTGTATTTTTACTTGAAACATTTATAACACTATGATTCAGAGATATATGATCTCATCTTTTCAGATATTTCAGGTAATCATGAAATGCTAGGAGACAGGCCTGGAAATTCTTACTCATAGACCTCAGTAGAAAGCAACCCTGATGATACCATAATTTTGTTTGTCTAGACTCCAGATCAATAAGGAAATAAATCTCCATTGTTTTAATTTACCTACTTTTGTGATTGCAGCCTTTGGTGACTACATTCTTGATTTAATTCACATACATTCTTGATTTAAGTCCTCTGGCTCAATTTCCACAATTGTTCCCTAGCTTTACAATTCAAAGGGCAAAGTAATCTATTCTCAGGTCATCGATTCTAGAATGTTCTCCATCATAACGACCTTGTAGCTAAAAGTAACCAGCCAACTACAATAGGTCCCAGATATTTCAGCTGAAAAATAGGAATAGCCTACAAACACAAACATAAGGCAGTGGATCTGTGATTTACTGCGAACTCTCATAGTTATGAGTCCTTGATATAATGAATATATAATGGCATGAACAGAAGGTCAATGTGATGGGGAAATTGTCAATTGAGTGTTAGTAATAAGACATATTCTGATGCAACAAGTACATGACAATGTGTTCAATATCACTAATCATCAGAGAAATGCAAACCAAATTCATGGTGAGGAATTACCTCACAACTGGATAACTATTATTAAAAAGACAAGGGGTAATAAGTATTAATGAGAAAGTGGAAAACATCAACTCCTTGTGTACTATTGGTGGAAATGTAAAATGATATTTAGCTATAGGAATAGTTGGAATTTTCTCCAAATCCTAAAGGTAAAAACATAATATAGCAGTTCCATTTCTTGGTATTAGTCCAAAAGAAACCATTATCTTCAAGAGATAGCACAGGGGTATTATTCACAATTCTCAAACTGTGGATGCAAAATAAATATTCATAAAATCATGAAAAGTTTCATAAAATGTGAGCTTTATATATAATAGAATATTTTTCAGCCTTAAAAATAAAAGTGATTCTGTCATATAAAACAACATGAATGAATCTTGGAGGCATGATAGTTAATGAAATAAGCCAGACAAAAAAAGGTTAATACATTATGATATTTTTTCATTTGTGAAACCTAAAACTCAAACCCATGAACAAAAAGTACACTGCTGGTTTCTAGGAGCTTAGGACAGAGGAGGAAAAGAAGACAAGTTGGCCAAAGGCTGCCGATTTTCAGTTAGCAGATGAATAAATTCTGGGATCTAATGCCCCTCAAGACTATGGATAATAAGATGATCTAGACTTAAAATGTTGGATAAGAGTGTGTCATAAGTGTTTTTATGATACATACCAAAATGATAACTATAGGAAGCAGTGGAGATGGTGATTAGCTTGATTGTGGTGACCAATTTACAATATATATGTTTATCAGGCATCATGGTATATGCCTTATATGTTACATCTATTTTTCAATTATACCACAATAACCCTGAAATGGAAGCAAGCAACTACCACACCTCCCTGAAGGAGCTACTGAAGCACGCTCATAGGTCCATACACGCTCAGCAGGTTGCCTGAGGATAGTTTAATCTCTGTGTTAGGTGCTTCACAGCCTGTTAAGTCTCTTCCAGTCTAGGATCTCAACAAGGACTCACCTGATTCCATTGACTCTGTGAAACCTGTACCCACATTTGAATTTCTGCTCAATTCCTTTTCATGTCAGACTATGGGGATTTCTCTTCAGTTCTGAAATAAAAAGCCTCTCTTCAAGACCTAACTGAGCACCTAAAAGTTGATATCCAGTGTCCACAAGTATTTGGAAACAGTCACAAGCCTCTCCATCACCAGGCATTAATGATAAACCTGCCCTTTTTGTCTTTTTCACATTTCCTTGTGAATCATAACACATTGACTGAAAAGACCAATGATTTCTTAAATGCCTGGTGATGATTCACTGATAACTGGAGAATGAACGGGAGCAGCAAGGTGCTTGCTTATCACCCTGAGAACAATCAAATGTGGTGAACATTTGCAATTTAGCAACACAGAGTCATACAACATTTGATCATGCATCCAACTTCATGGTCCTATGAGAACATATTTACCAACCCACCAAAATCAATGTGAAACTGTAATAATTCCCCATAATATTGAAAAACAAATGTGAAATACTAGAATCTTAATCTAGAAAGTATGAGTTATAAGTGATAAGATATGAAAAAAGTAATCATTTCCAAGAGTCAATTGTATTACACTAAAGAAAAATTGCAAAGATTCCATTGTCTGGAAATGTTTTACAAGTATATTTTTATGGATTAAATTTTTGTCATACAGTATCATCAAGATTCTGTCACATTTCAGTGTTATTGATTTGATACACAAGTGGATTTTGATATCATTTATTCTGGGCTACACACTGTGTAATTATTCAAATGCTTCATTTTCATTTGGGCTTTCCTATTTGTTTTAAATGTTATTACTTGCTCCAGTGCTTTTTCATTTTAGTGAACACACTGATAAATATTTCTATCAATTGCAGATGTGGTTTTTGCATAAGTAACTAAAATGCTAGTACCATGGTTTAATACAATATTAGACACCGCAGGATCCCATGGCAGCAATTAGAAAGTTTGTCTGCATTTGTGTAATCAGAAAGGCCTTACGGAATGGTTTAAAGTGTGCTTATAATTAGTAATTTTAATGCTTCATATCTTTCTAAAAAGCCTTAGGCACAAAGCCAGGGCTCTTCCTAGGTAAAATGGTTTAGCAGAAAAAAATTTCCTTTTCATATTTCCCATCCTTTCATCTCTACTGATGACTGCTTTTCCAAGTCCCGTTCAAGGCATTACAAATTGAGTCAGTCTTCTAGCTACACTTCACTTTTTCTAACCATCCTTCTACCTCTTCATCTTTCAAAATATTGTTTCCTTGCCAAAATAGTGCACACTCCACATAAACCAGGCTGAACAGTCAGCTGGCATGCCATGGTAAATCAATATTCGTTCTGAGGATTTTAATTGCTTGGTTAACTGCCCCATTATCCTTATAATTTTGCTATTAATATAGTGAGTTCACTAACACAGTTGATTCTTCACTGTATTCTCACCATGTATATGAGTGTGTGTTTGGGAATGGGGGGGAGAGTAAAGTATCCTTTCTTATGTTAATAGAGAAAATTTTCTATTTAAGATCAGAGTGACCCAGTGAAAGAATTACATACCTTGCCAAGGGAACTACTATGGACGATGGCTCATTTGCTAGGTACAGAGTTTAATTGGAGGCTAAAATGCTTGTAGTAACCTCACTGTTTTCATGTACTGCTCACTGCACAGAATCTGTTACAAGGACACAAAATAATAGCAACAATAAAAGAAAATTAACCTTTTTGGTTAGGGTCTTAACACAAACAATTGAACTTCTCTATGCATGCAAATACACTGAGATATTGCAAATTATAAAATGATATTTTAACCTTTTTTTTTTAATTTTCTTTTTAAGGTATTAGTAACTTCAACATTCTGATACTGATACTGGATAAAATTCCTGTAGTGAAAATGTCACAGGAATGGCAACACTAAAATTTCTCAGGATTAAAATCTGAAAATAACAAAATTATTTAAGAATTGAGAGAAATCTACCAAAATCTACCAAAATCTACCAAATCTACCAAATCTGCCATATTTGCTAAGTGTGTCATTCCCTGTAATGCCTGTATATTATTAAAAGAAATCATTATCTGGACATTATCTTTTCTCATTTTATAGCTGAACAAAAAGAAAGGGAAGCTCAAAAATAACAATAACTTGTTCTTATCATATTGTTAGTGTAGAGGTAGGATTTAAATCCAGCTTCATGACTTTAAAGGTTTCTGCAAAACACAGCACATAGTTAAAATAATTCTGTGATATGTAATCTTGGATGGACTGGATAGATAGTATACCTTCATTCATTAAAAAAAAATCATTTAATACAAATATAGAAAACTGTACAACTCAAGATCCACAACCCTATGGGTTTTTATAGAAAGAAAACAGCCAATAGTTTTGTAAATAACATATCAGACACTCAAATCATTGCACCAACCTATTTCCAAAATTAGTTATTAACTTGCATAGTTTTAAAACTATTCTACTGGCATTTATGTTTGTGATTTCTTTGACTCAACATAAGTATGTTCATATTTATCCTTCCATGCTCATTATGTGTTTCTTTCAGTTCTATGTTATATCCTATTTTTTTTCCCAATGTCCATTTTTTTGGGGAAGGGGACTAGGTCTCACTATGTTACCCAGGGCTGTCTCGAATCTGCGGACTCAAGTGACCCCTAGCCTCAGTCTCCCAGGTAACTGGGATTACAGATACATGCCACCATACCTGGCTATATGTCCATTTTCTACAATGATTTTGTGCTGTTTCAGGGATGCTACTTAAAGGATGTTGTTAATATGAACTTTCTTTTGCAAGAATATTTATATATATGCTTACCTATTTTAACTTGTAAAATTTAAACTTGTACAACTAAATTTTGTAAGGATTTACACAGAAATGGCAATGGAGTATGTTCATCTTTTACTAGAAAATGATAAACTAATTTCCAAAGTGATTTTACATGTACATTGTGGAAACTGGAATCCTATCAACTTCTTTCAGTAGGAAACTTTTTTGTTTTTGCTGTTTTTTCTTTTCTCTTAATGGTGTTATTTGATCAACTTTACATTAAATGCAATCAGTATTTTTTGTCCTTCTTAAAATTAATTTTCTATATTGTACTTAATTACTATTTCTTTATACCTAGGTAACATCTATTCTCCATTAATAAGGCCTGTGAACATATTCAGCCACACTCATTCATAAACCCTGCTTAAGCAGGTTTCTCTCTTCATAGTCCAGGTGAGTAACTGTAACATTTCTCTCATAAGCTTTAGCATCACATTTATTTGCTATGTAGATATCTACAGAAAAAGTATGATGTTTGTTGGGAGCAGAGTGCGGGAAAAGAAAATGGAGATAGAAGAGATTGATAGTGATATTTGAGGCCAGCTCCCAGATTAGGACTTGTTGAGCATAACCAAGTCAGCTTTATTGTGAGTTTAAGACCCTTTTATACTTTGATTACAATGAAAGCAATAAGGAAGGGGAAAAAAAGACAGGATCCCAGGGTATCTGACACTTGTTAGGAGAATGGGGGAATGAGAAGAAATACCTGTGGGGTAAACACTTTTGTATTCCAAGGACATGTCTCTTTGTTGAGACATTCCTAGGAGATTAAGGGGCTGCTGCTATCATGGATAAGAGACTTGCCAGGAACCACCTCTAGTGTGCCAAGAGGAATGAGAATAGACTACTTTATCTAAGGACTATCTCTTTATCTGTCATCAATGTTCCACAATGTTTACCTTTCACACATTCACCAATGATTCATTAAGAGTCATTTTATAAGGCGGCCAAATTATCTCCAATTTGGATTATTTTTCTTTCAATGAATTTCTCTAATTGATCAAGAAGTAATTTCTAAACAGAGCTCCCTCAGCTATTTTGTTTTTGTTTTTTGCCCTGTGGAACTGTAGGCTCACGTTGCCCGGGGTACCACAGACTCAAGCAATCTCCAGCTTCAGCTTCCCAGATAGCTGGGATTTGAGTCGTGCACCACCATACCCAGTTATTTTTTGGACTAGGTCTCGCTATGTTGCCCCGCAGAGGCTCTGGTTACTGATCCAGTCAAGTCACTGGAATCAATTAGACTTACTCGTAAGCACTTGATAATTTGGGTGCCATTGTAAGTGGTAATTTTTAAAAATATTATCTTCCAAAAACTCATTTTAATTGTTCCATCCTTTCTATTTTAAAATAAAAATTTCTTTGAAAAGTGTTCAACTTATATTCTGTATCATTACAAAATTTTCTTAGTGACTGATCTTGTAATACATTTGGATTTTCTCAAAAATAAATATGACATCCATGTCTAATGTTATTTTCTATAGTACTTTATAATTTGTATTAGTTTTGCTATTTTTCCTTGCCTTGTTATTCAGACTAGAATCATTAAAATGATGATTTCTTGTATTGGTGAATCAATTCATCTTTGTCTTATTTCTAACCTTAGAAGAAATCTGCCCAGCATTTATTATTGATCATTATAGTTGCTATGTATTACTAAGATAAAAAAAAATCACACAAACAAGCTATTTCTTTTACTATCTGATTTGTTAATAGAGTATTTTCACAAATTAATGTGTCATTTTCCCAGGTATTTATCTGCATTATTCAGCTGAGAATATGTTATTTTCTTCATTAAATGTAGTAATTTCATTGGATTTTACTTGTTTTACTCTCTTTAGTGTCTTGTGGCCAGTGTTTACATACCAACTTAGAAGCTACTCTCACTTCCTAAAACATGTATTTTTTAATAAAATATTTAGTGTGTTAGCATGTGTTTACATTACTGTTTGAATTTCAGAATTATAAGACCCACCTTCAGATATAATATACCCCTTGACATAATATACCCACCACCAAAGAAGTCATAGTCCACTACCATAGTCCCTTTAGCTCCTTGTGCTACCTCCACACTTTGTTCTTCCTCTCTTGACCTCATTTTCTGACTGTTGCCTTCTTGTCAGCTTTGAAGGCTTAGTTTTTTTGTTTATTTATTTATTTGTTTGTTTGTTTATTTAGGTTTGGATTTATTTGATATTTCGTTTGACTTCTCTCTATTCCACATGCAAATCACACCATTACATAACTGTCTTTCTACTGATTACTTTCACTTTATGTACTTCGAGTTCCATTCATGTTATCACAAATGGTAAAAGTTTAAGATTTTTGATAGTTGAGTAGTATGATATTGTGTAATACACCATGTCTTCTTGATTCACTCATCTATTTTGGGGCATTTAGATTTTTTCCATATATTAGGTACTATAAACACTGCTGATATGAACACGGGAGTGCAAGTTTCCATTTAAATTAGTATTTTCGTGATCTTTGGGCAAGCATCTAAGTATGACTGGGTCCTACGACAGATCCATTTATAAACTTTTGAAGAACTTTTATGATGTGTCCCACAGGGGCTAGACCAATTTATATTCCTACCAACCGTATAGGAGACTTCTTTTTTTCTCCACAACCTCAATACCAATTGTTGTTTCTGGTCTTTTTGATGTACACCATTCTCACAGTAGGAGATTATATTTCATTGTAGTTTTGATTTGGATTTCCATGACAATAAATGATGATTTTATTTTCATTTGACTCTAGTCCACCTAAATAAATTCTTGGGTCAGACTTCAAACTGTATTATATGATGATAATTATTTATTATAAGATGATAATATTTAAAACAACATGAGACTGTAACAAAAGCAGACATACAGACCAATGAGATACAACTGAGAGATCAAATATAAACTTAGCTATGCAGACAGTCAATCTACAATAAAAGATCTGAGAGCATACAATGTAGCAAAGAAAATTTCTTTGGTAAGTGGTGCTGGGAAAATTGAACAGACACATGCAAAACAATAAAACTAGACTACTACCTCAATCACATATAACAATGAACTCAAAATAGATAAAATATTTGAACTCTAAGACTTGAAACTATAAAATAAAGAAGAAAGCATAGACAACACAGTCCATAACATAAGCTTCAGAGATGCCTTTGTAGATTCATCTTCAGTAGCAAAGAAAATTAAAATATAAACAACTGGGACTAGGTTAAGCTAAAAAACTTCCACACAATGAATAAAAATATAACCAAAACAAAAAGACACCTCAATGAGTGTGTGGAAATATCTGTATACCATGTAATAGACAAGGGGTTGATAATCAAAAAACTACCATGAGCATATACAACTCAACAAAAGAAAAGCAAATAACCCATTCAAAAAATTTAAAACTTTAACTTTCCCTAAAACTCAGTTTTAGCTGAATTAATATCATATATTATTCAACTTTAATTTAGTTAGAAATAAAAAAATTGATAATATGACTTGTACACTCTCTGGTATGCAGTCAGTTATACATTGACCCATAAGTTATATAAAACTCTTCAGATATACATGAAATTTTACATGTGTGTATTATCATTGTGTTGCTTAATTCCACTGTACGATGAAATGATGATTTTTGCAAACAAATCACTTAGTATTTGTTGACAATTAGTATGTGTCCAGTCTATAGTCAGTTTTGATAAATATGATATGTGTACTTGAAAACAATGTGAAGTATTCAGTATTGTGTTCTTTATGTGTGATTGAGATAATATTAGCTCATTATGCTGTTCAAATATACTGGGATATATACTGGCACTGTACATTTTCCTTTTATTAGTTACCTCTCTACCATTAGGATTATGAGTTAGTCTATTGCATATGAATTACCATTGTGATATTAAAATTAGTTTACAGGGGAAATTTCACCTAGGAAATTAAAAATTTAACCTTAATTTTTTTTCTCTTCATTGCTTATATTTTACCTTTCCTAATAGAAGTTTACTTTGTCCGACATTTGGATAGTTGTACATCTTTCTTGTTTTAGATAATCATTCCATGGTATAACTTCTTCCATACTAGTTATTTGAAACTTTTTTTTTCATATAATTTCATGCATCTTATAAGCAGTTGTTTTTGTTGCATATCCAACTCTCTGCTTATTTGTCTTCATTGTAATAGTTATTTTAGTTATTTGTGCTACTTGATTATTTGATTCCATGCTATGTTTCCAAATTGAATTGCCCTGCTTTTGAATTGATGCTTTATCATAATTTTACCTTTTATTTTTTCAGTTTGTAAACTATATTCTTTTAGAAATTTGATTTATTAAATGTTAGCACTATAGTGAGTAAAGATATTTATCTTTACCACTTCATCTTCTTCCAGTTTTGGGCTATATTTTAATTCTATTTATAGCATTAACTCCACAAGATTTTTTTTTAGAAAATCAATATTTATTTAGATTTACCTACTTATATGCTTTATCCATTAGTACTATCACCTTTCATTCCTCCTGGATCATTTTTTTTTCCTGAAAGATAAAATCGTTAACATTCTCTTAAGTCATGTTGATTGACAAACAATAGTCAACATTTTTTACCCCAATCCATCTCTCTTTTTTCAGTTTATTATTATTATTATTATTATTATTATTATTATTAAAGGCTTTAGTTGCAACATGGTACACAATTTAGATATGTTATTTTGTCCTTAGTTGTGAAAAATTCATAAATGGATATTTTTTATCATATAATTGTATGTTGATATACTTGTTCGCATGGTGGCCATGACATATACAGTTTTTTTAGAATGTATTGTTGCTGCTGGATAACAGATGTCAGCTATAATAGCATTCCTTTGAAGTTAGTGATTTTGTTGTATGAATATTTGTGTGTTTAGTTTCTGTTTGTGACTTATAAGTATCAACACCCAACTGATATTTGGGTAGAGTTCATTTTACACTTTAATCATGAAAATAATGAGTGATATGCATGCTAACATTCCTTTATGTAAGATGTATCCTGCCCCTCAGAAAAATAAATTTGGGTGAGATGTTAGAGCTGACTCTTTCCATTGCATATGCAATGTGGTGATTGTTCTTTGGTGCCTGGAATGAGAGGAATAATTTCTTACAGTCACAGCTTCATCTGTCTGGAGACACTTCAGAAAGTAAAATGAGGCTGGAATTTACCAGCTTAGAGCTAAGACTACTGACAATCAACCACGACTTCCAACTTAGCCATGTATACTTCATCCACATGTCAGTTGACTCATACATCTGTAACCTCCAAAATAGTTTCCTAGAGTTTTAATCCTGTTGCAAGACAGAGGTTTTTGGTTCCCTGTCTACTGACCTCAAGTCTTCAGAGAACTCAAACAAAATTCCAACTGCTGGTTGTAGCAATTCAATCAAGAGATTCCCTCCAGGCTGACTCAGGCCTTTATGCCTATAAACAGGGTGAATTAACTTTTGGTGAGTTATCAAAAAGAGTTGAATTTCTTATATAATTTATAACAATACATGTGTACTCCACATACATAGACACATGTTTTCAAACAGTTCAGTCTACAGATGGTATTTAAAATCATCAGATCAAATGAGATCTCAAAAGAATATATCTAGGGAAAAAAACACCCTTAGGGCATGGTGATGATGAATCTATGAAGGGGACTGAATAAGTAACATTAGAGAAATATAGACAATCAGCAGAAAGTAGTGGTTTAGAACACAGAGAAATAGATCTAGTCAAAGACTGTTGACAGCAACACCCTGTCAAGTATAAAAGTCTGTTGGGTGAAGACTGAAGGTTATATATTATAAAGCCAGTATGAATAATAATTATGAATATTTTTAGGAGATGCACTAAAATTGGTAAAAACATTATATGATTCCAGGAAAAATAGCTTAACATTCCAAGAACAATTGCAAAGAATATAAACATATTAAAAAGTAGTTGAATTTTTACCACAGAAAACTTATTGTCTAATGCAATACTGTCCAACTAATAATACTATTTTAACTGCATTTGTTAATGTGTAATTTTCTAGTAACTGCATCCAAAAGAAAAAAAGATGCAGGCAAAATTTTAGAATTTTATTTAGCACACTATTTCAAAAACCTTACCTCTGCAATGAAGTTAATGTAAAATATTATACACAGCTATTTTCATTATAAATCTTTAAACTCTGTCATTCATTTGCACTTGCTTACATCTCAATTCAGACAAATCATATTATAGGTGCTCTTATACATCATGAGTGAATATTATATTGAGCAACAGATACTCAAAGTAAGTAAACATTTAGCAATGAATAAACAGCAACTTCTGTTACAAGAAGGGAAATTTTATCAATTTTATTTTGAATGAATAGCAGAAATAACCCAGAACATCTTCCTGGGATGAATTGGTATGTTAAATAATGGCTAGCTGTCACATTTCAATTATATATATTATAATTTATAATGTTAGGGAAAAAAAACAAAAAAAAAGGTAATATTTATATCATAGTGTGAAATTTATTTGAGAGTAGAATGAAAGCTGTTATTTGGATACATCAAAGTTTTAGATGTTCTTAAATATATACTATTGTTCCCATATTTGATAAATATGCAGCAGATAATTGTTCCCTGAATTATCTTTGATGACTCATGGTAGCTTTTTATAATCTATGTTTTTGTGAATTAGATGATTGAATCAATGAGATATAGTATATTCATGATATGGAACATTATTCAACCATACAGAAGGATTAAGCATGTCATTTTCAGTACCACTGGGTCAGTTTCAGGGAATTTTGTTTAGTAAAATAAGAATGACAAAAACAAATACTGAATATTTGCATAATGGATTATTTGACAAAAATATATTATAAGAACTAGTTGAAATTAAATAAATGAAAAGAATTATATAAATAAAACCATAAATAAACAAATAAATAGAAATAAATCGTGAAAATAAAAGAGGAGGTATGAAGGATGGTGGTGAGGAAAATAAATAATAAATTATGAATCTATTTTAATGTTTCTCTAATCTAAATTATTGCAAAATTAATCTTACATGCCATGTAGATGTCTTTAAATATATCCAAGTATTTCCAAGAAAGTATTATACTGACTCATTACTTTCAAATTAATTTAAATGTAATTGGCTCTAATAATTTTACCCCAAATGAAAAATATACTTTATAACCAGAAAAAAAGGGGGTCTGGGTCAGAAGCATGGGTCAGAATCATGGATTACCTAAATTCAAGCAGATATTAACTAATCTCATTTCTGCTTTAAATACGGCCCTCAGAATCAGAAGAGAGATCAGGGGTGGACATCACACATAATGTTCTCTCTGTTTGGAAAGATTATTCAGGTTACTTCTGTGCAGCAGCCAGGGCACTGATGAAATCTGGACCTTGATCTGTTCTTCTTGGGCTAAAAGTCATCAAAACAGCATGTAGATGGCTTAGCAAAGGAAAAATTATCAATTTAGTAACATCTGTTTGGAGAATTGACATGGTTATAAAAACTTAAGAATCATGGAATGGACTAGGGCTATTTATCCTAAGCATTGAAAGGGAGGGCAGTTTGCATGACAGACAAGGGATTGTCTTAATTTTACTCTGAGAGTAAAGATGATATTCTTAGACAGGATGTGGCCACTAAGTATAAAGTGTCAACTTACTAGGGAGGAAACTCTTCAGAAAAAGAACTAGGAGGGCCATCTTGTTATCACCTATAGCTCTCTCCTGGAAAATACACTTATCAGTGGGGAACCAAGTATCTCTTTGCATGTTGTCTGGTGATATTTCCTCATTTCCTTTACATATTTTAATGCAATCAGTACAGCACACATCTGCAGAGCAATCAAATTACCAAGTCAACATAATCCAATGAAATGCTGAAGAGCCAAATAATCAAATTCAGGCTAATATTAATTGCTATACTTTCTGCACCTGGATTCAGAAAGAAAGGGAGACAGAAAAAGTGAAACAGCCATTAAGAGAACAGATATCCACTTGTTGTGAGGTAATTAAGATTATATCCTCTGAGATGGTTTAGAATTTTTTAAAGATAACTCTGAGTTCTTTAAAATGGAACTATGAATAGTTCTTTGTTAGTTGTATCAAGTACATAATTATTGCCATAGTTTTATAAGTAGTATATAAGTACTATATTGATTTTAATAGAATTTCCATATACCTTTTAGCCCTGTGTTGTCTCAGCTCCTACTAATTTAGTTCCTAGCATGCTGAAAAACAATGGTTGCAAATAGATAACTAATTTATGTAAAGAATGGCCTTACAAATAATATGCCATGCTTACCAACTAAACATTCATTTTCTTTGTATGTGAAGAATAGATCGTGTCAAGGTAGAGTAAGAAAGGCGAGACAGTTAACTCAATTCTTAATATTCTCCTCTGCATATCACTTCAATTCTAACTTCCAATTATTTATTGGAAAAGTTTGGGATAGATAATATTGATGTTGCTTTATTAATTATCAATACAAAAGTGAAAGCAAATGGAGAGTCATCTGGAGTTTGGAAAAGATGCAAACAGAGTTGGGAAGTTATTGAGGGCCCAGACTCAAGTACATAATTGTGGGGGGGGGAGGGCATGCTAAACTTATCCACCACAGAGAAAATTAAAGTAGGGTGGTAAATCAAATTATCTGGAACTGAAATTCCATCAATAACCACTTGAAAACTCCCTATCCCCAGCCCCCAACACACATTCTCACAAGCCTCAGAACTATATCAACTGCACTAAATGGAAACATTATTCCAATAAAGCAGACCTGAGTGTATTAGACCCCTTTATGTGTATGTAGGACCTCTCCACCAAGGGCAAAGTCAACAAGCAGCTCAGGTGCCTCTGAGTGGGTGTTCCAGACTGTTGTCCAAAGTCCTATAACACTGTTGCTATAATGGTCAAGGGCTTTCTCCATATGATCTATGATACATACGATACTATATTCAAAGTGTTTGTATCCTAATGCACACATATTATCTATACAATGAAGTTGTTCTTTTAAAGTGATGTAAGGAAGTCTCAAAAATGCATGGGTACTATTTATCATGAATTATTATTGATGAATTAATTGTGACTAATTTACATAGATGTTAGTAACAGGGGACAAAGGTGAGGGATATGGGCACATTGTAACATCATCTCAACTTTTCTCTACATCTAAGTTTATTTTAAAACTCAAAGGAATAGTTCCTGAATCAGAAAAACAAAGGAGGCAAATTAGAATGTGTGAGTCCATAGTAGCATGGAATTGAGTTAGATAATGAAACAAGTCCCTCATTATATTGTAATTATAAGGAAGGGCCAGATGACCACCAGGAACTGGATTTTCATACGCACTCAGGTCATTATGCATCTATATATCATTTTTACAAAAAAAAAAGAAGTCTGTGTGCACCATAGAATGTGTATTCTTGCCACTCCTGTCCAGAACCTAACAAGAATAGTTTCCAACTTTCGGGCAGTATTAACATGTCATTTGACACCCACAGCTTGACATGTCACAAGATATGAATTGCATGATATTACTTGGGGAAAGTGAGTCTCCTGGAGTAGCACAAATACCATCACATGTCAGTGGATGTAATCCTCAGAAAATGATTATATTTTAGTGGGAGTTAAGGCCACACAAAAATGTCTTCCCAAAGCAGAGTTTTTATGGTCTTGATGATTCATCACTTCCTTTTGGCAGGCAGATAGGCAGATAAGAAAGACAGTTTCTGAACCTTTACTATTTTTATAGGCAGGCTGTTACTTTATTCTTTAAACATTTTATCAACGACTTAAGAAGTATGCATCTTCACATTTAAATCACCTCAAGAATCTTATCGTGCATTGATTATTATTACATTCACTTTGGTAATCAAAATATAGTACCTGTTTTTTGAACTCCATAGTTATTAGAGCCACTGGAGTCAGTTCTGTTGGCAAATAAGGATGTCCGCATCATGATCATGTTCAGAGTTGGGAAAGCTACTTTCCACTGTTTGGGGAAAAGTAATGTCAAATCAGTTTCATCTTCTTGGGCTCTCTCTCTCTCTCTTTCTCTCTCCACACACATACACACACACACACACACACACACACACACACTTTCCTTCTCTTAATCTTTCCTTCTTTATCTATACACACTACTATAAGATATTGATCTCGTCTACCATTCATTACTTTGCCTAACTATTTTATTTATCTTATGGATCTGGTTTGCTTTTCCTATACTTTCTTCCCTCACAGAAGAGCTCTAAATCGGGTAAGAAGTCACAGATTTCTGAGGTGAGTCTTTTGAATGCCTTGTAATTGACTTAATACTTCCCATTACAACTATGAGCCATGATTAGCCTTGCCACTAAAACAAAACCAACCTAAGCTGTTACAGTATATTGACTTGCAGGTTCTTTAAGACATTTAGCACTTGTTAGTGCATATATATTCTTTTGCAATGAATGCTATCCTCACAAAGAGAAGAGTAAGGTCACAATTTAGAACAGAGTAGGCAATCAATTGTATTTGTTCATGAGTCTAAAAATGATCAAATCTTAGTTTACACATAAAGATTTTCACTTTCATTTTTCATTATATCAAACACAAATAGAAGGAAGATAAAATGAACTGTGTATGTGTCACCAAAATGCCAACATTCATCATTGTTTGCCACTCTTGTGGTAAAGTGTACTTAGCATTTTTATTTGCCATTTCTTCCCCCCTCCCTACCTCCCTCTTTCTTTTCCTCCTTTTGTTCCTTCCTTACTTCATTTCTTCCTTCCTTCCTTCTGAAAGCAGGTCAAAAATGGCACAAAGCCTCTAACCAACAGGCCACTTTTAAAATGTGGCTTCTACCTGTCAGATTCCCTCAGGTCCGTACCACCTGTGCATAATGGTTGCCAGTTAAAATGCAATTCTATCAACAAGGTTTTATTAACAAGGGAAGTTAGCCAGGAAAACAAAAAGACCTAATGCCACAAGTTACCAGTTATTTCACCCCAAGTACCATTTAGACCAAAATTCCCAGACACATGTCCAAGATGGTGCCCCTCCAAACTTGCAGGCACCTTGCAATGTTCAATCCTTCTCCAGCGTTTATCCTCTGCTTCTTCTCTCTCCAGAATTCCAAATTCCAATCTGCTCTGCTTCTCCAAGGCTCTTCAAACTTTTCCAGCAGATGCTGATACAAACTAAGCTTTCCAAATATGCTGCTTTGCTTTGACTCCAAGCGCTTCCTTTACCAGGCACACCTTTGGTGACCTCTGGCCACATTCACCAGGTCTGCCCTCAGCAGCCCTGATCACCCCTGACTTGCCATTCTGGCATTCAACTCCACACTGGCTACTTCTTTTCTGGCCACTCTCCCACCATGGCTCCTTACCAATATCAGCTCACTTTCAGGGGGTTTCCCCTGACCAGGCCACATGGACCTGTTCTCTCAGTCTGCCATTCTAGTTTCCTCCCTTTTCCCCCTTTCTCCTCTCTCCTCCCTTTTATCTTCCATTTCCCACTTCCCATTTTCTCTCACAGTTCTTTCAGACTCCACCCACCAGGGCATTTTGGCACCCATACAATTTTTAACTGCATCATTACCCTGTAGCCCTTCCTTCCTTCCTTCCTTCCTTCCTTCCTTCCTTCCTTCCTTCCTTCCTTCCTTCCTTCCTTCCTTCCTTCCTTCCTTCCTTCCTTCCTTCCTTCCTTCCTTCTTTTCTTCTCCTTTTATCCTATTGCTAGAATAATGAAAGCAAATCTAGAATAACATGTTGTTTAACTCACATATACCCTACTATGCATTCATAATTTAAAAAGATATCTATATTTTAGATTAATATGGCAAATAATTGACAATATTTTTTAAAATATCTTGAAGTCATTGAATAATATATCCATTTTCAAATGTTTTTATCAACTCAAATAACTTATTTTGTAATAAATATTTGATCTTTATAAATTAGGAGTCAAGTAAAACACAAATATTGGAATTCAAAATTTCAAATATGAAACTCTTTATTTTCACTTTATTGATACGTGATATTCAAATACAAGATGCAAGAATAATTTTAGACCAGCATATACCTGCAAGGCCAAGAACTCTTACACAATCCAGGAAGACTGGCAATATCACATATGAATCACCCACAGCATTCAAAGCCCAGAAACTATACCCACAGAGTCAGGTGTGGAAGTGGAGGAGTAGCGCTTGACAAGAAAAACTGGGAAATTGAGGTGCCCTTGCTCTAACCCATCTAGCATTCTTTCTCAGGCAGATACCCCAGCGAGACCATAAAGCGACCTGAACAGTAACTGTGCTTCCGACTGCCGGGACATTTTCTTTTTATACTTTTATTGTTTATAAATGGTTATGAATGCTTAGACTTGAAAATATAAGACTCTGAGCTTATTTAGATCAAACAAATCATGAATTTGATTAGAAATAAAGATAAGGGCCAGGCATGGTGGCGCATGCCTGTAAGTGCAGCCTAGGAAGCCGCAGCCGGAGCCAAGGATCGTGGCAGTTTGAGTCCTGCGGGGGGCACGTAGCGAGAACTAGTTCGAAAAAAATATAGCTGGACTTGGTGGCACGCGCCTATAATCCCAACTACTGTGGAAGCTGAGGCTGGGGATTGCAACGTGAGCCTGCGGTCCACGGGCAAAATAGCGAGACCTATTTAAAAAAAGAAAAGAAAGAAAAAGGAAAGAAAACAAAGAAATAAAGACAAGGAAAAAATAAAAAAAACTGTTTATTCAGACTACTCACTGCCCGCTGAAATAACAACTTACTTTGATTAAAAACCAACTTGAAAGAAGACATTACAATATTTTGTATTTTATGATCAGAAGATGTCTTTAGGAATTTATTACCAATTATAACAATAAGTTTATTTAGTGGAAATCCTGTTATTTTGAAGTCACTCAAAAACTGTATAAATTGTTCTTATGATGTCAGCAATTCACAAAGGACTGCAAGTAGAAGGATTTAACCTGTAAGAGAAGCAGTTGGCACTCACTGGTGAAATCATGTCTGCATAGACTTTCTGTGAAGCAAGCTCCAGGCCCCTGGAGCTTAAACAGAAAGCTTAATCAGAGGATGGACTTTGATCAATGAATATATAATATGGGAAATGAAAAAATATATTATTATGCATGCATTTAATTATTTCTCAGATTGCTGCTAATGAACCCTTATGGTTTACATACTCAGCAAATTTAATGACATTTTTTATGTGTAAGACAAATAGTAAAAATAGTTTCTGTAAGATAACCATGTCATAATTGTTTTGGAAGAATTTCATCTCACACCATTTTTTTTTTAATTTTTGCTTATAGAAATTACATCTATTTCAAAAATACAAAAATATAAACATAATTTTTAAAGGTATGGCAAACAAAAATGCTTTTGTGACATATTTCATAAACTCAGTAAACTAACTCTCAAGGTCCATCTTCATTTAAGTGAGTTTATAGTTTGTTGATGCTAAAATTCTGTATTCCTGTACTCCAGGAAAATTAATTCTAAGAGCTCAAACTCCACCCAATAAATCTCTCAGGAATTCCTGAAAATTCTACGCTCTCATGGCAACTCTGTTCAGTCCCACATGCTGTGAAAATAACATGCTCAAGGAAAGGGACCATTTTATTAAAACCCAAAGACTTTCTGTGCAAGACTTCTGGTGTGCAACTCTGAACCAAGGGGGGAATTTTTTTTTTTTTTTTTTTTTTTTTTTTTTGTGCACTGGTACACTCTCCTCTTTTCCCCAAAGTTTGTCACAGATGTTCCTCATGCACTGGTGTTCCTGCTACAGGTGTTCTCAATTCCTGCAGGAAAGAAAGTCTCTGCATCTAGGAGAGAGTGCCAGTCCTCCATACAATCTGCATTCTTACTTGAAATCAATTGAGAAACTTCTACACCGTAAGGAGTTCATAATAAATAGAAGCATCTGTATTTAACTATTACTGAGTCAATAATATTATATATTAATGTCTTTAGTGATAGCATCTATGAATCAAATATTGCTCATGTATTATAATATTAATGGGCTATTGCTTTTATTCATTCCACTACTTGCAGATTGTTTAAATTCAGTTTTAGGAAATCATGGCTGATAACATTAAAACACAAATCTCTGGATTCAAATACACGTGACTTTCATTCAATCTGAAATGACATAACAATATAAAGCACTATGATATAAAGATCTTTATTTTATTATATCAAATGTATATACTAGATATAAAAAGTTGCATAAATATACATATGCTTATATAAATTACTACTGTGACTTCAAGAACACCTAGATTCATTAAACTCATTAAGAGTTGGCTAATATCAAAATATCACATGATGCAAGATATGGAATATTAAAGAGCTAGAATGGTTGCCTTTTAATTTGTGTACTGTATTATAGTACGTGGGAAACTTGAAGTCAACAAAACTAAAAATATTGAGATGTATATTTACAAACTAAAGTTAGTCATTTTCAAAATGCTCTTAGCAGAGTTCTCTTTTCTATCTGTTCTGTGTATTTTAATTTTCTGTCTGCTTTTTAATCCCATCTAATTAAGGTATTTCACTTCCTTATAATACTGAACTCCCAAGCCAAGCTTGTAATTACAATGGGTATGCAGTGTTCCATTAATTGCAGATTGTGGGTTAATTGGTAATTCCTCACACAGCATTTTTCCTGAAGTTGTTTGCATTGCAACTGCTTGTTTCATCCCCAGGACAACAGATTTAACTCTTATTCTAGGTATTTATTACCTATATATTATGCAGTATCTCTACCTTGAGATATTGTTTCTAGAGTCCTGTGACTGTGGAGATCGATTAATGTCTCGTGTATGATAGTATCTCACTGTTCATCAAAAGTATTATTTTTTATTTTTTTGTCCATGCTCACTCAGCATTTTTGCTATTTTTCCAAGTAGAAAGAACCAGGAAATAGCTGTTTAATCAGAATTTGTTTAGAAATGCGGATTATTTTTATAAGATATGATTTTATATAGATGCTGGTTTATAATGATATATCTGCAACATGTTATAATGCAATGCTAACTCAATAAATATTAGGATTTTATAAAAAGTAAATTTATATTGGAATACTTATACATCTATTCACAATGCACTAAGTATAATGAAATGATTTATTTATTATAGAACATTTTGGCACCTACATTATTTTGTACAGAATTAGCTATCTTCTTTCAGCATTTATAGCATTCATTGACAGATAAATGGGGAGAAGAGGAGGAAGTAATACACATTGATTTGATTTTCTTAAATAGTGATCAACCAGGTTTTGACATTGATAAATGATTTTTTCCTTGAGTCAAACAAATTCAATAAATACATCTAATAGTAATCTCAATTTTGTGCCTTCCAATCAAGCTTTTCACCAAATTAACCTCATAATGTGATTATATCCCTACTTACTCAGGTTTGAATGATGAAACAATTCATAAATCCATTTTCTTTCTTTGCTGCCTTCAATACAGTTGTGAATGCACTTCTGTCAACTTTTATCCACAGTATGTGGCCCACAGGGCTTTTTTCTGCTCTTATTGTCTCTCTGTAAATCAAGGGAGTCACCATTTCATAACTGTCTATGCCATGATTCCTTAACATGTAGAAGGAACTATTTTTTATTAAAAGATTTGTATAGGACTCAAAATAATATTCACATTAAATATCTACTCATTGGATCACTTAATGAGAAATCTTGGGATTAGAAATGTATTTCATTAAAAAAAAAGCAGACAATGTGATTGTTCAAAATAATAGTGGTTGTCCTATTACAGACACATCTGTGCGACCATTGTGAGTTCAACTTTATCTGTTGTGTTTCTAGCCACACATATATATCAAATCACTGAAAAAATTCTATGAGTACAGTTTTCTAGCCGTCCCTTTGTATTTGGGGTATCTGTGTTACTGAACACTAATTTACCCACTTAAAAGATTAAAATGTGAAATCTAAAATGTCTAAACCATTTATTAGATGGGGGAAGACAGATTTGGAATAGAAATGGATAAAATACTCATACTTTCTAAATGCAAGAAGGCTCACTCAATGAAACCAAGAACAAAATTTTACTTTCTTGTACACAGTGAGAAACAAATGCTATCTTGAGGTTATAAAAGCTAGAAGTTGTATAACCTCAGATGACTTAGAGGAAGAAAGTAGAACCTCTCTGTTCTCCCACATTAATGTTGCAGAATCATCTCTTAATTGATAATTTATTTCTCAACATTCCACCCCATCAGCACTATTTTCTCTGGTTTAATTGCTGAGTGAAGATATTCTGGTCCTCCACCTCTCTCCATGACTTCTTTTTATATTTCAGCTGCAGAGCTTAACTACTTGGGTTTCTCCAAAGAGGACATTACTTGGAAGCTAGGAATGCTAATCTTAAAAATACTTTCATTTCATTTTTCCATAAATAAAATATCATAGTTAGCACCATGTTAGATATATCATACTCTTTTTAATGTCCACTCACTAAGGCAATGACATGATTACCTTTTGAAAGATGATGTAATTGTTCAACAGAAAAGCATATAAGTCACATGGGACCTTCCCACCATTCACTCATGTTTCTAAAAGCTCTCTAAACCTACCTGACAACATTGTTTTGCATGAGCTTTGTCTCTGAAACAACTCAGATGCTCCCCCTTACTCACTATCTTTATTGCTTTTCATTAAAGCCCAACATTTCCCTTTGTCCATCCCTCATGACATTTGCAACTTTCATATCACTTTTCTTTGAAGATCACCTCGAATGTCACTATTTTCTTGAGAAATCTTTTCTGATATTCTAGTACAACTTGAGTTTCCTGCTCCTGTCACCCTGCAAATTGAGATCATTGCACTTGTAAAGTTTGTAATTCAGTGTGCTTGTAATCACCTCATTAGTCTTTACTTCTTATGCCAACATTTATACTCTTTAGGTTCATGCTCTTTGCTGAATTGCTCTCTTTTATATACATTGTCATTAGCAAAGAGCCTGGGACAGAATGGATGAGGAAATTAAGAGTTAGGGTGACACAAGAAGGGGGAAATTCAAATGAGGGAATGATTGTGATCCTCCCACTACTGACCCAAGGTCACAAGATGACCAGAATCAGAGAGGAGAGATGTATGTGTTCATTTCAACTGCCTCCATGCTGTCTGCTAAATCTGTGGGTACTCCTTCAATTTCTTAAAAACAGTGAGGAGGCAGTAGGGAGTGCAGGGTGGGAGAGGGAGTGAACACACTTCTATGACTTCCATTAAAACAGGTGAGCAGAAAGAGACACACAAAAGGAAACAATTTATTTATGCTATTTATTTATGCTATCAATATAGGCAAGATAAAAAAAAACCAACTTTCACTAAAAAGGGAATGGGATAGCACTGTGAGCTGCAGGCATTTTGTTTTGAGTGGGATGATCAGGGGAGGCTCACTGAGAAGGTATCCCTTTAACAAAGACCTAAAATATGGGGAAAGCCATGCCCATGGGTGTGTAGAGAAGATAATGCCAGACAAAGGAAGCAACATATGGAATTCCCTGACACAGGAACATGCCCAGTGCATTTGAGGAATAGCAAGTAGGAAGAATTGATTTTGACTAAGAAACATGAAGCATGGTGGAAATTATGACGTTTCAAAGTCATTTTAAGAACTTTGACTTTTTTTTTGCCACGCGAATCAGAAGCCACTGGAGGCAAATGAGCAGTGACCTAAGCACATGTGTTTTGTTTTTATTTTTATTTTTCTTTTTAGCACATGTGTTTTAAATGACTTACTTCCCTATTGTACACAGAGCTGGTGCAGGGTGGTGGACATGAGAGTGAGAGCAGGTTTGAGAAACTTGAATGAGAGACACTGTGGCTTGACATAATAGACACAGGTGAACATGCTATGAATTTGTTGCATTATGATATATTGAGGGTACATGAAAAGGAGTAAATAACATTTCTAAATGTCTTGGTCTTAACAACCAAAGGATGGGATACACATTTACACAAAAACATAAGAGCAATTCATTTGCTAGTGAACAGAAGTTTATGTAAACTTGATAATTTCAAATTGCCTATTCAATAACTGTTATGTATCAAACTTTTCTGTCCTCAAAACCTCACAACTTCAGTATACTAAAGCTCACTCCACAATGTGACAGTGTTAGCAGGTGGAGTCTTTGGAAAATTATTAAGGTATGAGGGTAGAGCTTCATAAATGGGATTAGGGTCATTATGAAGGACATCTTGGGGAGTTCCCTCTCTTTTGTACATGTGAGAAAACAGCTAGAAGTTGTCCTCTATGGAAAAGGAAATTGTCTTCACCAGACTTCAGATCTGTCAGTGTCTTAGTTTTGGACTTCTAGCATGCCTGACTATAAGAGAAAAAGTCTGATGTCTGAGGCACACAATTACTATTTTATTATAACAGGAAGATTAAGACAATATCCAAGTGGAGATGTGAAATGTATAGTTGGAAATACAAGCTTCTCTGTGAGAAGTTTTAGCAACTAGAGATCATATTTGAAACCTGAGTTCACAGTGAGGGAGGGAGTTAGCATAAAGAGGAGAGCAGATAAGACAGGGGTCACTCCAGTGAGGAAGTGAGAAAAGGAATAACCAAGGATAAATCATGAGAGAAGGCAAACCTGCAGTCCTCATGGAAGTCAAAGGCAGGTGATGTTTTGGGAAGGAGGGGAGGCTGTTCCTCAAATCTAGGTAGGTCATTTGTGAAATGAGACTAATACAGTACTTTGGATTAGGCAACATGGATGTCACAGATGTCCATGGAAGGCACTGTCATAGGTAGGAGAAAAAGTCTCAAGCGAGAAGCCTTTGTAGTAACATATATCCATGTATAGACAGAATTTTCAAGGGAAAGAATTCTCAAGAGAATTTTCAAGAGAAAGAATTCTCTTTCAAAGAAATAAATGAACATGTTAATGTGCTTGATGGGACACTAATTCGGGTGAAATAGAAAAGAAGCAGTTGCTAGAACCCACTTTCATTAAGGAGGGAATGGGATAACATTGTGAGTTGCCAGCATTTTGTTTTGAATGGGATGATCAGGGCAGGCGCACTGAGAAGGTAACCCTTTAACAAAGACCTAAAATATATGGAAAGCAATGTCCATGGGTGTGGAGAGAAGAAAATGCATGGACTTGAGGGGTGAAAGAAGGGTTCATGTATGGCCAACTTGAGGGGTGAAAGAAGGTTCACATATGCCCAACATCATTAGCAATTGCCAGGAAAGTCATGAACACAGAGAGTTACATGTCTGGACACAGGGAAAATTAGCTTTTTTAACTTTGTTTTTTATATCAATGTAAAACATGCTTAACTCTTGGAGGTGAAGATGGGGAAGAGTTACTGCATGCTTCTAAAGAAGGAAATCACATGGAGACATCAACCAGAACCAAGGCCAGCAAGCTTTGTGAAGATAAGAATCAGCCTGTAGTTTGTTTTCATAGAACCTTTCCTCTATTTCAAATGCTCAGTATACATTAGTACTAGGAATATAATCATAAATAATATGTAAATAGCAGAGCATGAGGCTGTGATTCAGATTAACTTTGTTGACAAAATTGTGACTATGCTAGACTAGGTCCTGGAGATTTAGTTTGTGGCTATAAGGTGGGGGAAATGATAAATGAATGTTTCTAATTTTTTAGTAATAGTGCAGATTTCCAACATAGAGAAATCAGTTTTTCCTTCTTGCTACTCAAAATGTGAACTTGAGTGGCAATCCAAGACATACACAATCTTTACTGGAGATGCAGGTTGTATCTCTGACCCATTGGGCCAGGATCTACTAGCATCATGTCCTTGGGGATAAAGAAACGCTGATTCTGAGAAGCACTTTCCATATCATTCCCTTTGTATCTCTGAGATAGAGAGAACAATTAACTATAAAAATGTGGTAATCGTTTGGTTTCATTTCATAATTTTTGTCAAAGTTATTATGTTCCATTGAATTGCTTGGTCATGCTGGCTAATAATTTCAGTTCTGGCCTCTAAATGTCATTCAGAATATCTGCTAAGAAAATCAAAAAGCAGAATATTAAATTATGAGGACTTGTTCCATTCATTGCATTCCTCCCAATCTGAAGAGCTTTATTTTTAGAAGAATAATTGTATCCTTTGTTCTGAGAACAAATTAATAACCACTTGCACTTAACAATTCCAATTTCACCATCAGAAAAGCTCATGTACCCAGTCAGAGTATAATATCACAGTGACAATTAGTTAAAATTTAGCTGGCATTGTGGGGGAAAAAATCTGTATTCCAAGGGCAGCTGCTGTTAAATGAGGACATTTGGGTTACTAGGCAAATATTAAATTAGATGAGTTTGCAGAAGCTATAAACATGTTATTCCAGAACCCTACAAAAGGATAATCGAAGTAATAACAAATAGGCTTTGAAATCACATTTTAATTAGTCAGACAAACTGTTTTACACAGAAACCCTGACACAGCACCAGTGATGAGGTCATGAAGCTAGTTAAACATATAGATACAACCCAGTCTATTTGGGAAAAAATAAAAAAGCACCACTTAATAAGCTGTTTTATTCAAAATAATGACTTCCGTAAATCATGATAACTGGAATATTATTGAATTGAGAAAATGTTCTATTTGAGTTTATTATATTCTGCATTATCTCTGGATACCATAACAAAATTCTATTTATTAGCCACATTTTTCAGTACTATGAAATGTTATTAATATTATAAAATCATTTTATGTTAATTTCACAGTAAGAGTTAAAACAGTGATCTTTGTTCCTGGAGGCCTTCCTTGGTTCAACACGTTGTTACTCCAGACTCTGTAAGCTGGATGATCATAGAACCAACCCTGATCAAACCAGTCAGTGGTCATCTGGATCCATGAGAAAATGGTAAAGTTCATTTTCTGCCTATCAATCATTCATCTAAGAGGAACCTCAAGCCCAGTGCCTTGACTTGAAGACTGCTCTTTTCTGGCATTGTCCTCACTGTGGGGAGTCTGGAGATGAAGACTGTATGCAAATAGGAATTGGTTAAGAAGGCAAGGGAGAGGGAGAATAGGACAGGTGTTCAGAAAGTTGTATATAAACACATCTCACAGGGAAAATTCAAGGTATGCAAACCATGTATGGAGATTAAGTGTCTAGAGATCTGCTGTGCATTCTGGGATTGTCAACTGCACAGAAAAATAGGCAATTTTTGTGGAAAAGTCCTACAGCAGCAGGGAAATCCAAGTCAAAAACATAATGAGAGACCATCTCACTCTAGTGAGAATGACCCACAGAAACAATCACAGCAACAGTAAACTGACAAGAACTAACACATTGGTGGTGGGAAAATAGACTAATCTAGCCTTTATGGAAAGCAGCGTGGCAGTCTCTAAACTAAAAGTATATCTGCCATATGACGCAGCCATTCCTCTCATAGGTATCTAACAATTTAAATTCCCATATATTGAAAGCCCAAATATAAATAGTAGAATTTTAAATTGCAACAGATTACAAGCCAATTTCTTCATGAATTTTATAGGTGTATTAGGATTAAAAGGTTCTATGCATAATGTAAATCTGAAATGTCAATGTCTTCATCTGTTTCTATATATGCTATTGAGTCAGAGAACTCAGCAAATACAAATGAGAAAAACAGTTAAGCAACAATGTGAACTGACAAATAAATTCAAATCATGATTTTCTTTCCATTAGTCACATGTTTATTTATTTTTTAAATATATGTGTCTTTTTTTTATTTGGTAAAAACTGGACATTTGAATATTATAATGATCACACTGGATATCCAATTTTCCATTACCTAAGTTTTACTTTTTCCTTTTATTGTTTAAAACTGTAGTGGTTTATGTGTGGAATGATTTTCCCAACTTTTCTCACAGAAACTGTATTTGCTGTCATATATGACACTTAAGTTCTGTTCTCTAACTCATATTCATTCAGTATTTTGACACATATTTCCTTAAATGAAGGATGCTAACTGCATCAAATTAAACAAAATAAATAAGGCCTACCTCACTCATTTTTTAGACTTAAGGTTATGGTTGTCTGTGAAACTATGCATGTGGGCTCCATGCTGGTTTGCTTAATATACCAGATCTGGCACTGGATTAAGGATTAGCCCAAAGTGAAAGATTAAGAGCCCAGGTTGTTTCTGAGTACATGTACTACTCTGGGCCTACATATGTTTTTTAAACCTGACTCCTGTACATGGATATTTTAAATGTTCTAATTTATCAAAGAAACCCTTTTCCAGAATTTTCTTCCAAGACCGTCAGGGTCAGCTGTCTGTCTCAATATTTAACTTGTCTCCCAATGCATCTCTGATTTGTTTGTCAACCCTCCAATGTTTCCACAAAGGGCTCATGATTTTTTGACATGAATAAGTTTTGAATCAGAGGAAACACAGGCAAGAAACTTCCTTCAGCCCTTCAGGTTGCTCAGATCATTAAATCAGACACAATCATTTGTAAATGAGTCACTTTGGCCTTTTCCAGAGACAGGATGAGGATCCCACATTCACAACTTAACAGGTGATCTTCAAGTCTGGGGAGCAGGTGGGTACACCAAGTGCTTCCTATCATTTTCAAGTCTGGGAGCAGGTGGGTACACCAAGTGCTTCTACTCTTTCTTGCTTCAGCACTTGCTTGGTTGCTATAAACTTTTGATCACTTTCCAGGATGCCAACACTGCTAGTTCTGACAGTTTCTGTTGCATTTTCAGTGTTTATTGGAAGTGGGGAGGGTGCTGGAATTACCTACTCTGGCATTTTGCTGACAGCACCATCCTCAAAAGTGTTTTATATTTTTAAAATCATTAAGTACAACTGAAAGAATAAATGCCATAGAAGAATTAAAAAAAATAAGTAAATGGGGACTTTCTTTGCCTCTACAATATGTATGAAACATTTTTAGCAACCATTAGAAAGAAGTCTATAAAGGTGATTGGAAAATTAGCTAGCAATCACTGGAATGCCCAAGGTAGTATGTGATAAAAGTGACATTTACAATCACTGTGGAAAAGCGGAGCAGACTACTTACCAAGTATAGAGCAAGAAGTTAGTCATCCAAGGGAAAACTAAAGAAAAACACTATTGTTTATATACAACGTAAATATTGCTTTTGGTGCTTATCATATAATAAAAAATAATTATATAAAACTAAAGGATATGAAGGAAATTTCTAAGGGATTATGTAAAACAACAATAAAAGCACACAGAGTGAATTATATGGAAAATCAAAAGACATAGTAAGTTAGAAAAAAATTCTTAGTTCAGAAAGTTACCTAATGTAGTACTGTATCTTAATAATACAAGCACAAACTATGTACTAAGTAAAATTCTTTTTTAAGAATATCTAACTTAATTTTCCATGTAAAATGACATAATACACATTAAATTATATATTAAATAAAATTTTTGAATATTAACATTTGGCCTAACTTTCCACAATAATTTGATAAACTGTGTACAACACTTTTACATTCCAAATATTTGATTTCAAGAATTTACAATTCTTGTAAAATAAAAATCTTTTCCTTTTTGTACCTTTATGATATTTCTGATTCTTGTCTATTATAAAATCACGGTGATAAACAATCATGCATATGTAACTTTGTACATGTGTCTGATCATTTCTTTGGGGAAAATTGCCTGGAGTGGCCTTTCTGATTCAATATATCTCACTGAGTTTTCCAATTAGCCTACTATATTGATTTGTTAGTGTTTATATCCATTCGTTTTCCTATAAACACTTTATCAAAAATAACAATCCTTCATTTTCCTTTTCAAAATATCTGTTTTCTATACATAAGAAATGGTATTTATTTTTACATTACTAATAGAAAATATTCTTCCATGAGTACATTTATTTTTTTCTTCTTTCTGAAATTTCATTTAAATATTTAATCCATTCTATTAAGCTTTTTTTTTTAATCAACATGGATGTATGGTTTACATATTGAGGTTTTAATATTCTATAAGTTAGAGTATGTTCACTTTTTTTCTATTTCCTTATAAGACTTTTCTTTATTTTTAGAATTTTAAATTCAATTTTCTAATTAAATATCACAATTAAATATCAAGGTTATGAGTCAATAAATATAATCTGTTATAAAAGAAGAGATTATAGAAATGTAAAGGACAAAAGCAAATGATAATACATCCAAGAAGTTTTGAAAAGAGTGGATTTAGATTTCACCTCCTAAGACCAGATACTTCAAAAAAGCAGATTTGGGGTTATCCAATTAAAGGAACTCCACCCTAACCAGATGCACAGCTTTGACATACAGAATCCTTTGCCTTTTCCTTGGTTTCATTTTTTCTTTTGACTGTTTGAGTGAAGAGAAAATCTATTTGGAATGAACAGGGTTGATCCAAAGCAGGGCTGCTGTGACCTGGAAACTTGCCACAAATCTAAGGTACCTTCTGACAAGAACTAGAGGAAAGGAGAAGTAAGAACCCAGCAAGTCTGCAAAGAAGGAAGAAAAATCAAAGTACAAATTACGGTAAATGCTTCCAATGGCAACCTCTACTTAGTTCTGTCACTTCATGTCTCATTAAGTATCTCTACTTGTTATGTCTCCTTCCATGTTCCTCCAGTCCTTGATGCTAGTCTAAAGAGAGAAGCAAGTGGGACTTCTCCACATGTATTTGCTCCACATGCTTCTTTCTGTGTTTCCTTCCAAGTTTACTGCAGGGTTTTTTGTTTGTTTGTTTGTTTGTTTTTCTGCTCAGTGCCACCCTTCATTAGGTGAGATGGAAAATTAGAAAATGTTTCTTTTTATGGAGATTACACTTTGTAATACTCACAATAGGTCTTTAAAAATATTTTATCAATGAATTAACTAATTTATAAATTAAAGGTTACACCTTGATGTGTGCATCTTTATTTTCTATAATTTAGAAATATATGGTAGGTGAAGTCATTTTTCTTTGCACAAATATTAATTGAATTGTTAATAACTTGTCCTGCTGTTGACTGTCATGCCTTGATTATATCATGCCTTGATTATAAATTTTATTAATACTTTTGTTAATAATTCAGTAGCAAGCTTGATTGGTTGCTTTTGAATTGATGTGACTGCTATTTGTATGTCCATGGGTTTTAAGAATTATTTTCAGAATATTGCTATATGATATACTTTAGTAAAGCTTTATTCTTTTGTTTACACTAAATCTTGTTTAGTCTAAATATTTTTATTTGAAATCTTTGACTATTATCATATTTTTATAAAGTCATTAGGTTTGATATCACGAATTGTGCTTCAATATCTATATTTTTGAAAATCAACTGTAAAATGAATCTTAATGATGAAATTTCACATTGATTAAGAATGACTAATCCAATTGTAAATTATCCTTGAAGTTATGATATTTTATTGTTTGTATGTATATTCTGCTTCCATGAATTTATATCCATTATTTAATTTATACATTTATCTTGTTAAGTAGCTATGTTGTTGCTAGACCTTGATATTTATAAGTAGCTACTTTAGAGTTGGTTAAAGTTTTGCAGAATATCTGATCTGATCTTTTCAGTTGAGGTGTCCAAGTCTCAGGGCATAAAGATGACTTGATGGACATCACACTACACATTGATATAACAAACAGAAAAACCCAAAGCCTCTGGGACATGATTACACTTCATAGTTAAGGCTTACAGAAATTAACAAAAATAAACAAGACCAAAACTCACATCTCCTGTCTTTGAATACCCATCAAGTTTTCTTTCCCCTACCTGTACCAAAAAAAAAAAAAAAAAAAAAAAAAGGCTTATAGCATGTTTTACACTATAAAATATAAAAATTATGAACTCAACAGAGCTACAAATAGGACACATTATTAGTTGGTGAATTTGTAATGTAGAAATTTTACCTGAAAAAATTAAAACCAGTTGATATAAAATTCTATGAATGAAACTAGATGACCTTCATACCCACATATTCTGAATGCCAGTAATCATTCTCACTAAGGATTCTGACTGTGTTATATTAACAAAGTCAACTGAAAATATGAATCAAGGTTTCATGTAATCAAGGCTGTGATTTTTACATGATAAACTTTTATGAAGGAAACTAATAACAGATGAAATCCAGATGAAATTGGCCCCAAATATGGACATGGACAGAATTTTTTGATGTCCCTGTAAAATACTGTAAAATAATATCTTGTATCTGTATAAAGTTGAGTCATTTCAAACAACACATTTTTTGAAAGCATTAAAATGGAAGCATTAAAAAATGTAGCCTTATTAGTAATTTAAAACTTAAGCAATCATGCTAAGATTTCATCACCTTAAGGGAGCATGCATGGAAGACATAAATTTGATAGGGATATAAAACTACATCTTTGGGATAAATAAGAATATGATAAATATTCATTGATACTCCTCATATTCATGATAGCAATTCATAACAATTGTAAAGAATAAAATAAAAAGAGCAATTAGAGTTGATTAGAATTCTCAAATTGTATACTCAGATGAAATGAAATATTTCTTCAGAAATCTTCAGATGACAATTTTCTGAATTAATTTAAGTTTGCATAACCTAGAATGATCTGAACCTATCCTACTGATTACTCATACTGAGAGAACATAATTATGATGATTCTAATATTGTTCAAAATAATTACTGCAGTTCAGCAAGTTCAACATAAACTTGTACTAATATGAGACTATTTGGAGATATTGTAAAGATAATCATGAGTGAAAAATGAAAGATTGGAGTCCTAGATCTGATAACCATCTGAAAATTTAGACAATGCTTCCGTAAATAACCTTGATATTGTTTTTTGACTGTATGATTTTCATAATCTTTCATTGAAATGAGTGCCTGTTTTAAATGTGCTTATGAATAGCACGTAATTCTACATGTTGCTATGATTTTTTAGGTTTTGCATAACCATAAATATTTTATCATAGTTTTGATTTCTGTGTTAACTTTGTTAGGGATATAAATTTAAATTTACCCCCCCCCCAATCTGACCCTTTGGGGAAGATCAGACCTATGATACTAAATATGCTTTGAGTTAAAGCAATAGATCTGTGATGATTTGTAGGAAACCACAGAAAATAAATACAGATTCATGCTTTTAGTTACTGGGACTTGCTATGTTGTATGCCTAAAGAAGAAATACTTGTGGAAATATAGGTCCACCATAATGGAAACAGAAAGGTATGACTAAGGGTGGTTGTATTTGTAATTCATGTGTATGTGTAGCTCAGACTCTTCAGGCAGTGATAATTTATTTTGCATTTTACCTTGAAGTAAGAGATTCTCTCATATGTTTTTTATTTTTCAATTAATCTTGAATTACAGTACTATATATTATTTAGAGGTATAAGATTATATCCTTCAGATGTTATTATCATACCACACACAACACCAATTCACAATCCTCCAACAAAATCTATTATCTCCCTCCCCATTTTGTTTATTCCCTCCTCCTTTTCCTTTTCCTTTATTACATTAAGTTCCACAGTCATATTTCTAGGGTTTGTTATTGTTTGAGTTTACTTGAGTCTTTGTTTTGTTTCTCTATATTCCTCCAATAATTGACATCATCCAATCTATGTACTTCCCTTCTGACTTACTTCACTTATCATAATTGCCTCCAGTTGCACCCATGTTGATGCAAATGACAAGAATTTATTTATTTTATAGCTGAGCAGTATTCTTTGGTGTGTGTGTGTGTATGTGTGTGTGTGTATATATATATATATATACCACACACACATTTACTATATGCACTAATCTGTTTTTAGACACTTAGGTTTTTCTCCTACATTTGTTATTGTAGATAGTGCTGCAGTGAACATAAGTATGCACACATGCTTTTGATTGGTGTTTTCTGTTCTTCAGGTAGATATCTAGGATTTGGAACTGTGGTTCATATAATAGATCCATTTTTAATATTTTGGGAACTTCCCCATATTGTTATCCACAAAGTCTACATTCCCAACAGTAGCGTTAAAGGATTTCTTTTTCTTCTTATCCCCACTGACACTTGATGTTTCTTTTTGATATGACTTATTCTCAGAGGTGTGAAATGGGATCTCATTGTGTTTTTGATTTGTATTTCCTTAGTGGTATGTGATGATGAGCATATACTTTTTGTGCCAGTTGACCCTATATTTCTTTGGGGAAAAAAACAAAAACAAACTTAGCTCTTCTCTCTGTTTTTTGACTGGGCTGTTTGTTTTCTGTTTAGTTTTAGTAGTTCTTTTAAGATCTTGGATCTCAATTCCATATTAGATATATATGTGTAAATCTTTCTTCCCAACTAGTAGTGTATCTTTTTTAGTGATAGTTTCTTTAGTTTGATGTAGTTCCAATTGTTGATGAATTCACTCATTTATTTACTTTTTGTTTTTGGAGATAAATCCACAAACACATCATTTAGGTTTATGTTGTGGAATGTCTGCTTGTTTTCTTTTATGTAATGTATGATTGCTTGACTTACAATCATATCTGTATCCATTTTGAGTTAATTATAATTTTGTGTTGAGTTGAGATACAGATAATTCTGTGCACAAATTGTTTCACAAGTGAGTTTTACCACTTTAATTTACTCCCCTAGACTCTATCCAGACACTTGTGATGAACTGATGATGACTATCCTTTGCAAACTAGTGCCAAAACTTGAGGAAAAGTTAATACATCCAAACACATTTCATAGGCCAACATGTTTTTAATATCAATACCAGACAAAGGCACCACAAAAAAGGGAAAAACTACAGATCAAATTCTCTTGAACATACATGCTGAAATCCTTAACAAATTCTTTGTAAATCAAATTCAAAGTTCAATGAAAGAAACAGAAGTATATTGTTTCAGAAGTATAAAGATGACTCAATTCCATCCAATTGATTATCAATTGCTTTGATAATCAAAGCAATTTACCACATAAAAAATAAAACTAAAAACCATGATCACATCAAAAGACACTAAGAAAGCATTTGATATGATTCAGCATTTATTTATGATGAACTCCCTTCTCAAAACTATGAATAAATAGGGAATAAGGTCATATCTGACAAACCCACAGCTAACATCATTCTCAATGGTGAATAACTAAAACCTTTTCTATGAGATCTGGTATAAGACAAATATATACACTTGCACCACTACTATTTAAAATAGTCCTGGAAATCCTAACTAGAACAGTTTTATAAGAAACCGATATAAAAGGAATTTCAATTGGTTTTAATTTATTAAGTTTATTACCTGCAAGTAATAAGAAGTAACGTTTGAGCTGGGGCCTTGGACCACTTGACCATCCTGACCTCCTTATCTATCACTTTGTAAAGATTAGAATTAGAAGCCGTAAGTGAAATTTTAGGTAGAAATTGTAAAGGGCTTAAAAATCATTGTTTATAATGCTTAATTAAAATAGAAAGAAACATTATGAAACGCCATGAAATTAGTTTTCCTATGGACTTGAGAAACATGTTTTGAATGAAATTCATATTAGAATAATAAAAAGTAACAAAAGAAAATTCATATTCAGAAAATGATTATTTAAGATTAATTACTAAAAGCTCCAGGCTACCAATAATATTAAATGTAGAGAAAAAAACATTGACCAATAATTAAATTTTTGAATTATCTATTTATTCAGTTATTCATTAAATATTTATTGAGCAAACATTGGAGGAGGCAATAATGAGGCTAGTGGGAAACATGGTTCCAGACCAAGCTTTTAGTTTCACAAGTGTCTGGATATGATCTAGGGGAGTTGGTCCCTATATGAAGAAACACTGTTGTCAAATTGAACACAACACAAAAGGGGAGGTGCAAGGAAATTGCAGACATTCAGTCTGGTTGACCCTTAAGAAAGCAATGGAGCAAATTTAAAAAAGTTTCCTTGATTTGCTACTCTTGGTAGAGAATATATTATTGGTCTGTATGAAGAATAAATTCATCGAACTTGACTTTTTTTTCTATAAGAAAATGATCATGTTATATTTTGTATTATTTTACATATTATATATCTTTATAGGAAATTTACCACATATGCCACTTAGAAATGCTGGATTGCCTGGAATCTCTATTAAGTTTCAATTCTAGCTACAATTCTAAAATGTGATAATGTCTGCCAAATTCTGTATTACATAGCTTCTCATTTGAAAGAAACTGAACATATTTTGACACAAATTAATAAAAAATATGATTTATAAAAACTCAGTTTGATAATTTCGCAATTTGATAAATCAGGGAGGATCAGAAGCTAAGAATCAACACTTGAGTGCACACTGCTAGCACCACAGTACAGTACACAATGCTGGTGAGATTCCAATCTGAGGTTGCAGCACTGCTGATCCCCAGTGCATGGAATACCTGTTCCTTCACAATTGCCATAGGTGCAGATTCCTTGTCTGCTCTGAGTCATTAATGCATCCAGTTCTGTCTCATGATGTGAATCCTACACCTATACCTGTGCTCAAGTATCAAAGGAAACAAGGGTGCATTTACCCAGGAAAATCAAGACTCCCAAGACACTACCAAAACATGGAGGGGCTCAAATGTGCGGGATAGCCTTATAGCCTTACAAATTCTGTGTCAGGTGTTTTCATCAAGACGCTGAAATCACCTCTATTCTTTCTAAATGATGATTCATGAGAAATTATTGAAAAGGAGATGGTGCTAACTTTAACCTATAATGCCATTTAAAAATTTTAAAATGCATATGAAAAAAGCAACAAAAATACTTATACTTTTCTAGCTTGTTGATTGTCTTTTTTCTTAAACCTTAGTTTATAGCATTCTGCATCCTTTTATTTCCTTCTTCAATTTCCTAATCTTCATTTCTGTTAACACAGTGTTTAGAAATGTAGATTTTATCAAAAGTATTTTAATAACCCCTGAATCTGTGTATATTTGGGTAGTATATTTGAAATATTGATAACTGCATCCTTTTTACATTTTTCTATAGCATACTCATTATGTTCTCCCCAATATTTGCTCAGTCTCTGTTTCTCCATCCCAAGTTTGAATATGGATTGGAGTTTTTCAAATAATATATAGAGAAAATAATAATTAATAATAAAAGTGTGAAATTCAAATATTTGTGGCTTCAGCAAGAAAAAAATAGATTTAAGGTCAGAAATTGTCATAGAATGCAGGGTTTTCTAAGTATGGCTAGCATGTCAAAAGTCAAAGCAAGAGGAAACAGATCTCAGATTTTCTCAAATACTGTAGAGAAGATACTATTTATGTTTATCACCATAAGGTTTCTTAACAATGAGTGTAAAAGGATAAAGTTTTGGGATTTGGAAAATTCCTAAGTCTCTTCTTTGATCGCAATGGTGATAAGTTGCCTATAGGAAAGGGGATATTATAACTCACATCAAAGTCCTCATACCCCAACCCCAGTCTCATACTGGGGGGAAGTATCTTTAGAAACTTATACAGGATGACTGTGGAGTATACCTACAGGCTGGTGGTCCATTCCAACCATTGTAGGGGAAGATGGCAGGCTTCCAGGAGAAAACCTACCTCTTAGGACTCCCCGAGTGGCAAGTGTAGCATGCCCTTCACAAGGGAGGGCAGATCTGCATTCTCTATGCCCTGATCTGCCTTCTCTGCTCAGTTCTAAAGATGTATCAATATAAAATAATTGATGAATAATAGCAGTGGGGTCCTTGCCCCCTTTCCAAATGGGACTCTGAGATCTCTTAGCTACTAACCTTTGTCATCTGAGGTTCCACTGTGTCATATGTGGACAGAAAGTTGCTCTCTACATCCACCTCATTTGTATGGTGAAGAGACTTAGAAGTAAGCATATGTGCCTTTGAAGTCAACTGACAAGCTAACTCACAATCCTGCCAGAGGAGATTGCTGAATCGCTGAATTGGGTTGAAATGCCTTTACAGCTAAGATTTATGAGGCAGATCGATAGGGCCAAAATACATTTAGAGTCACAGATGGGTCTCAAGAGATAAAGAGTGCCCATTTGGAAGAACTCCAAGGCTGAACAATTCCAACAGTGAATGAAGAGAGTACTTCCCCTGAGAATCAGAGGTGGACAGGGAAATCCATGCAGGTGAGGGTCTCAGGGAAACCATGCAAAGCCTGACAGTGATCTCTGAGACAACAGTTAAAGCCTGGGCTATAGCTACAGGAGTTTCAAAAGTTCATTCCTTCCAAGTTGTTTATTAGTAGCCCATGCTCAAACTTCATCTTTAAGAAGGGTTAGACAAGCAGGAAGAAGGTCCACTTTTTACCTAAAAATGTAGCTCAAGATTGTGCTGGATTTGATGAAAGAGACCCCACCCAGGGCACTAGAGGGGAACACTTAAGAGAGAGGGCAAATGACTGGAGACTTAAATGCAGATCCTTGACTCAGGCGAACAATACACAGACTTGCTGCACTGTAGAGACATGTTTGTTAGGAGTCTAATAAGAGTCTGTCTCTAGGAAGGCAGAGATTGAGCGACACTGCACATCTGAACAGATGCTCATGGACAGTGTCAGTAAAGTCTGATTTAATATGAATGTTTCACAGAAAAACAGGGAAAGTTAGATATAGATAATAGCACCAAATCACAGAGATATTGCCAAATAGTATTTAACCAAAAATATATTTTCAAGATTGTTTTAGCTGAATCTGGTAAATAGTAGTAATAACAAAAATAATTAACAGTTTTAAACACACAAAATGTCCTTCTCCAGAAGCTCAGGTGACACTGTGCAGGATTTAAGGGAAGTGCCTTCTTTGAGTTTCATGTGTGAGTGGGCCTGGCTTCTGTGCCACCAAACAGACCAGGGTGGCATCCTCATGGGAGCCAGGAGCAGTGCAATACTCCAAATCTTGGTAAAGGAGTGAGGCTGCTGGGGCAAGTAGCAGTCATTGCTGTATATTTGATGCAGTGGGACTTTAGTATATTAAAAAATAAAAGAAAATCACAAGAGATCAAAACAACTAAATGACACATACTTTCAAACACCTTTCAATCACAAATAGCCATTTCCAGTTTAGAATCGAATCATCCCTTGAGGGAGACGTTTCCTAATAACATTGTCCTTACTTCCCTGTCTGTTTATTCTTGTGCCCATGAACATATGCCAGACCCCTTAAATTTTTCCTAGATTAAACATCAGCGAAGAAATGCATCTTCACAGAACACTAGTGGAACATTTGAGCTTTAATGGCATCATATATTGAATGAAACAGAGATATATTATTCTGTTTAAAATAAACACAAATTAAATCATTTATCAGTAAGTTAAGCACTAATCTTATCATTAGATAAAGAAGTTTCCAGAATGTTTAGCTAGCTGTGTGTTGCTTGAAGTATTTGTATAATAACTGCACTCATTTCCATGTGGTGATTTTGCAGAACAAAATCTCAATGCAGGTATTTCATTCTTTTTGCTGTTTTTGTTAAGTAGAAATTGCTTTTGTGGTTGAGACTTGTTACCTTAAAAATCCCCAAATTCATTTTCACAGTTCATCTAAAGCTCACAGTACAATTTCTGGCACAGCAAGAGAAGACTGAGTAGATAAGTATAGAAAATGATCTTGGAACTAAGTCAGCATTTTTATAGCATATGCTTTTTAAATGCTAGTATTTTTCCTTCTGTAAATCCTTAAAAGCTATCATGGAATTTTTTCCTCTTAACTTTTTCTCAATAACCCCAGAAATAGCTTCTTTCTCAATATTTGAAATCACTTCCATAAATGATATAAAAGCTTAATATATATTGTTATTTTTAGACTTTTCTGAAACCAGATATTTCTATTTTCAAAAAATATAAAACATAAAGATGAACATATGAAACATGCATCAGTTTGAGATAAAATGCAATTTGATTTATATCTAAATTACTAAAGCCACTAGATAGTAAGCATTTCATTTTATATTTAGAAAACTGTGGGCATATGCTTCTCAAATAATAGCTATATCTGAATTTTTCTGTATTCTAATGAAAACTATCCTTTTCTAACAATGATTTTTACAAATTTTTAGATTCTAGCTAATCTACAAAATACCTTTATGGATTAATATTAGAAATGAATCTGACTATTCTTTCTTCAGTTTCTTGTGTATTGGTTTCTTCTTAAACCACTGGAGAGATTTGTCAAGACTTGCCTCAGGCCAGGTAGGTATTGTGCAAATGCAGATACACAGTTTCAGGGTCACTGCCACTCCTCATCTAGCCCACAGGACTGTATTTGCTTGCTTTTTGTATATTTGCACCATGGTATTTACCGTCCCTGGGGTATAAGTGACACACCATTATGGAGGAATGCAAGCTTTTGGGCCCAAGCAGAACTACTTTAAACCAACCCTTCTTGGCTGGGCATTCACCTATAAAGAGATGGGTAGTTTGGGGTGTTTGATTGGGAAACATTGTTCATTCACTTATTCCCTTTTACCTCTTAAGAGCATTCAGTTTTGGAGGTCGCAGGGTACCCCTCAATAAGCCCACTAACAATAATATTAAATGAGAATTTCTGCACCATTCATATGCTACTTGAAGATTCATGTGTAATGAAAAAAACTAATATTTAACTTTAAAAATTTTGAAGTTTATTCTTTTTAATTTCCAGGTTAACATATAAGGAACAATTTCATTCCCACTGAGGTAACAATTCTAGTAACCAAAAGCTAATGGAGAAAGGAGATTTTTTAAAACTGATTGTAGAGTTAATGAATCACTGTATATGTGTTGAAATGAAGCATATGAAGTAGGTCAAGTGCTTCGGTTTTAATATCTTCCATTCAGTTGCAGGTTTTGGTGTTAGGCACCAGCAACGCCTTTCTCTTGAAACATGGTCAAGCGGATGCTGGCCACTTTTTTCTCCTATTTGATTTAACAGGAGAATTGTGTAGGAATAGTTTTGATTTAGAAGAGACAAACTTCCATTTACAATGTAATCTCAGTGTTTGGAGTGAAATCTGAAACTGGTTTTGTATACTCAGGGCAGGAAAATAGAAGGAAAACATCAGACCACTCCAGATTCCAGGGGACATTTTAGCAAGCAAGGAAATTTAGCAACTAAGGAGCCTTGGCTGTGTGGCTGCAGGCTGTATCCCTAAAGGACTTCTGTGCAAAGTGAGAGGAGTTACATTCATGGATAGATGCGGATAAGAAACCCAAGCTTAGCTGTGGATCAACAGAGGTTCTGTGACTTCCAAGAGCAACCATACCCCTTGTGGTTTAATTTGAACACTTCTCAAGGGCAAATGATCTCAATGGAAATATTTCCTGGAAAAAAAACTCTTCTTAGAAATTCGCACTTGACAATTAGCATTATAAAAGTCCCAATTATTGTTGGAACCTGTCAATTTTTAATCTTTTGCTTCAAATTTTTTAAAATATACATAACCTCTGAGCTCTTTTCTTTATAACATTTATAATACTCCTTCAAATTATTTGGTGTCAACTAAGATTATTTCTATGGGATTTCTGCTGTGAAAAGGTATGGAGAAGATGAAATATGTATTCAGTTCACAACCCCCAACACACGAGAATCCCTCCCCAGGTCCCCCTGAGGTTGAGAGGTATGGTAAATGGGTGCTCAGTTGTCATGGCATCCATATCATGTATTTGTAAATCAGAGCCCATATCAGAATCAAGGGATGCTATTTAGGACTATACTGAATGACTGGCGGAGATAAGGATCACTGGGACAACCTGAAAGGTGGTCACCTAATCAAATAAAATGGAAGGCAGTAATCTACTTTTAATAAGGAATATCTATCTATTCCTATCCACATCAGTTCCTAAATTTAAAAACTATATATATATATATATATATATATATATATATATATATATATATATATATATATATATATGCATTCTCCAGGAATAAGGAATAAAATTGGAAATACCAAAAAGCCCTAAAGCTATTTCATCTGACGGCTCAGCCCACATTTTCATTAGAATCGTGAATACTGTGCATGACTTGATGAATAAGGAATAAGGCTTTGTTTGGCTGAGGTATAACATTGGGGGTTTAGTAATCTGTCCCTTATTGTGTGTCTAAATTGGAATGCCTGGATAATAATTTAGCTTAAGCCACCAGGAAGAGATGGTGACTTATATAAATCATACACCACTGAGTATATAGCTCACTAAACAAATACCAAGAGAAAGAATAATGTTTGCCTAATGGTGGTAAAATGTCAGACAAAATGTAGACTCAGCAAAGCAATCACTATCAACTTCCACAGAATAATTCCATAAAACATAATGTTCAAGGGCATAGGTGCTCCCATGTTCTTTGGTTTTCCTATGGAAAAGGGGGCATGCCACCTTGTCCCCTCCAAATTATTATTATTTTTTTTTATGTTTAGATTAAGGTTGGTGAGGAAAGAATGAAGAAATAAATTAATTCAAAGAAAAAAGAAAAAGGGACAAAATATTAATAGTAGAAAGAAAAGAGGAAGAGTGAGAACTGCTGGATTAACTAAAAATGATTTCTTTTAATGAAAGATCACCAGTTCCCACTAAAGTCATTTATTCTGTCCTGCTCACTGCTGTATACTTATTACAATGCCTGACACAAAATATGTACCTACATATTAAGAAAAGAAGAATGACAAGATTTAAAGGTATGTTCAAAGAAAATTAAAAATTAAAATGAATTAAGTCACATATTGTCATTTTTTTCACTTATTCCTATAGTTTTAAAATGCATTGTATGTAGAAAATGGAAAATTTGTCATGTTTCTAGGTTTTACTCTAAATTAGGTCCCTGCTCTATTGATATGGAGACCGAAATTAAAAAAAAAAAAAAAAAAAAAAACAGTTTTCTCCTTTAGATTAGGTACCTAAATTATGAATGGTGTCTACTTCGAAAAAATACAAATACAAAAAATACAAATATATTTGGTCAGTAGTTCATTGAGTACATTGAGAGTTTAAAAAATTATCAGAAATTTTTATAAAATATCTATTAGATTTCTAGGTTTATATATACAAATATATATAAAATATTTATATTTTATATATATTTACTTTTATGTCTATATAACAAATATATGAATAGATGTTTATAAAATAATATGTGTATTATTTTTATTTAAGTACCTTGATTTTTGTCTTGCATTTGTAGCTGCTTTATAAAATATTTTTTGAACTGTGGTCTGAAAATATAAGCAAAGACATGCCAAATTTTGACTGACATTTAAAAACTAGTCAAAACAAGCTAGCAACCAAACCAAAGTACACAACTGGGGGTGGGGGACTAGGTGGGAGTGGTGAGGGAAGGGAGGAGGTAGGTAAGCCTCCGGGAATACAAAGATGTGAGATATATGCATTATTTTAAAAAATAGAGTCTAGTCCAAGTAAGAGAATGGATGCAACAGAAACTGCTGCTTTTCCCATTCTTTATAAATCAGTGTCTAAGTGCCCAGCACAATTAAGAGGAGTCAGTAAAGAATAAATGTGAAAATATTAAGTAATATTCCTTGCACTAGATATAGTATGTAAAGGTAAGATCTTTACTTAATTTTTTTCACCTCATAAAATAAAACAAAACAATTAACAAGTTTTTGTGTGTACCAAACAAGAGAGCCAGGTACACTGGGAATGTGTTATGGTGTTTGTAGAGGAGAGTCTGACCTGGGAGATGAGGTATGTGTGATAATTATCAAAGGCTGAAAGAAGTAGACACCCCCATAGAAAAAAAAAGTGGACCCCCAACTTGAACAGACATTGGGCACTTTCAAGTCCATTGCTTGTTTTGTAGCTTAGCTTTATAAGATCGACCAATATGGATGTATAACCAATAATTTAAAAAGCGAATAAGCAAACAAACAAACTTACATTATTCTTAGAACAGTCTGGCTTTGCCAAGCTGATTATCAGATCCCTGAAGTGACAAATTAAATATTAGATTCCTAGACAAATAAACCCTAGCAATTCTTCCTCCGAATCCTCTTAAATGAATTACTGCCTTGCTCCAAAATGCACTCAATCCGCAGATTTTCTTGCTTTTCCCTGAAATTAATGACACAATTTATGTGACTATTATTATAATATTTTTAACTTTGAATAGTTTCAAAGTGCAACATATTTGTGTCTAGGCATAAACTCATGAAAAGTCAACCTCTTTGTTCTTTTGTTCATCAGGGATAACCGGGTGCCTAATCCAAGTGAAAATGAATAAAGAAAAGCATAATCCTTTGCTTTGTTTGTTCTGTTTTTCTGAGCAAATATTTTAAAAGAAAGAATAACACTCTAAAATTATATATTATCTATGAGTATTTGTATATTACCATTCTTCAAATAATTTGCATGAGCTACATGCTTCATATATATATATATTATTTCATTATTTTTTTAAAAGCAACCGATTTTTTTCCTTGAGCATGGCACTATTTTTCAAATCATGCATGTAAATATTACCATAGTCCCAGTAGGGGAGTACTATTTGGAGTACCTGCAGTGCCTGAGGCTCTTAAAGTAGCAGGTTGATATATTTATTAACTCAGTAATAGGCATCTTTTGATATAAGATGAAAGAAGTTAACTTGAGTCATGATAAATGTGCAATTCTGAAATATTTATAAATGAAAATATGCCAGGGCTCCCGCCTGGCAGTATTGGTTAGTAAAAGAACCTAAACCACATTTAGGATAAGCATTATAGGTTGTGAGTCAATGACTGATTTCAACTCAGTCACTAAAGAAAATGGTCTCATTGCCATCAGTATGTTATCTGCAGCACACTATCAGTAGTACTGGGTTAAGGATATAATCTCTGGAGTTAAGCTATTGACTATATATCTCAACCCCAGGATCCCATAACCTCTGTGAGCTTCCATTCATCCAACTGCAAAATGATGATAACTTCGAGATTCTGTTTCTCAAATCTATTAGCCCACAGCCTGACCAAGAGTTAATTATGCCCTTAGGAATTTTTTTATTGAGATGCCACTGTGCTCTCCATTATACTGTGGGGAACAGCTGAATCACATTTAACACATATGGTGATTTTAGCAACCCCTGTGCAGGATGTCATTCTATTCAGCAAGGTTAAAGCCCATGAATCATCCTTATATTATGTTGACTATCAGATAGCACTCAGGCATAGACAGTGAGAGAAAAGAGATGGTGTTGTATGAATTTGGGCTCAACTTCTAATATTAGAATTTGAGTTAGCGAAGAGAATCTCTGCGAGAGAGCAGAATGACTGATGAAACTGCAAGTGGATTGCAGGTTTGGCATGTCTGTTATCAGACATGTGGATATGCATCAGTATAGACTGGGAAACTCTGGAATGGTATGGATCAGTAGGGACAGTTTCATTTACGTTCCATGTAGAAGACTTCCCCTTTTGATGTTTCCAAAGCCCGCCATATTTTATGGACCATAAGGAGGTTTTTGGCAACAACAGAAAACACCTACTGGTCCTGTTACCTCAAAAATTGTAGTCTAAGTTCATGCTGTTTTTGGAAAATGAGGCCTACAGACACAAGTAGGATACATCAAGGAAATCAATGACTAAAATAATCCAAACAAACTGCTAATGTTTTATAGATTATCTTAAATCACCCCACCCAGAGCCTGTGCAAATGTAAAAGACCCAAGTAGTTTTCACTTTTGTTTGTTTGTCTTTAGTGAATTTCTAGAGAGTAGTGCTCTCAAGGTCACAGAACCAAGGAAATATTTGACTCCTGTGGAAATTTTACTTACTTCATTTTTGAGTTGATCATTATTGTTAAGTGTCACTTAGGTGTGAGGCATTGCTGGAATAGAAAAATGGAGAAGGTGACGAAAGGAGCAAGTTGTGTGAACCAAAACTTACATAAAAGATTTAACCAGCCGGGTATGGGTGGAGCGAACCTGTAAGTGGCAGCCTAGGAAGCTGTGTTGGGGACCGGGGATAACGTTTCAAGTTACGCTCGGGGCAACATAACGAGACCTAGTTCCCAAAAAATAGCTGGACGTGGTGGTGCGTGCCTGTAATCCCAGCTACCTGGGAAGCTGAGGCTAGGGATCGCTTGAGTCTGTAGTACCCCAGGCAACGTGAGCCTTTGGTTCCAGGGCAAAAATAGTGAGACCTAGTCTCTAGAAAAAAAAGAGAGAGAGAAAGATTGTACAAAAATAAGTTAAAACAAACAAACAAACAAAACTCTACTATATCCCAATAACTAATCATGTCAGTGTATATTTGGCATTTATTGTATAGATAAAGTGAATAGAGTAATTTCTAAAGATTTCTTTGGATTCACTAAGAACACAAAGTCTTCCACAAAATCATGTGTGGAACTGAGTGTTGTCAGACTTCACCTAAGTAACACATTTTTCTTCTTACGCCACTGCAAACGTTTTTCTTGTATTACTTTGGACGTTTTGTTATATTTGTGTCTGTCATCTTGGTTAATATTTTAGGTTTACCCATAGAAAGGAAGATGTTAAGTACTTATTACTTTATATAATTGACTGAGTAATTTAATTAAGCTAAATCAAAACTGACTGCTATTTGAATAGAAAAGTAGGGATAAGTTAATTTGAGTCTTCTTTGGATATAATATTCAGACATTTTATAGGAACTCTAATTTAAGTTTACAGTAGAGCTAATCACAGAGACTATCATTGAGCAACCAGGTATCTTCTTTTGCTGCAATAAGTGCTACAGACATGTATTGCCTCAGCAGTAAAACAGGTGATCAACACTCATAAAGCCATGCTAAAAATTCAGACATTTTTGCCACCTGTGCTTCAGTTTAAAAAGACCTACATATTGTCATAATACTTAATATATAATTTTAAAAGTAAACATTTAGGAATCCCTGCAGTGAAAATTATAGAGTAATTTCCAATGTTTAAAACTTACTGAAATTCTTTAAAAAAATAGCATGTTGAAATTCTGTTCATATTTCACTGAAAAACATGACCATTGTTTGCTCAGTAGAATGTGCCTAACAGTATCAGTCTTCACCAGATAATATCTCATAAAATAATTGTGTCCCTTAAGAGTAACCACAGCCTGAAATTCTGAGCACTTAAGGTTTCTTTGTAACTTGTCAAAAGGTGGCCTAGTAGATTTTGAACATAGAGACCAGCACTCTCTCACTTATTATGCTCATCAGTGCTCACCTATTTCCAGACTGTCCTGATTTCAGTCCTTTCTACCTGCCTTTGCTGGATTTGTTTCTCACTCCTACATCTAAAGATTAGGTCATTGTACTCTCCCTCATATAACATTTTTAAAAACTTGGCCACCAATTAGAGTAAACTGTTGACCTGTACAAACCTATGTATGTGTATATATATATATATATATATATATATATATATATATATATATATCACGCTTACATATATATAACATGTTTTATATATATATATATATATCATGCTTACTCTCTCTTACTGATCTCTAAATGTGCATCCTTTTTCTTACAACAATACACAAGGAGAATGAGCATTCTCCTGCATTCAAAATCTCTTGGGGTTCAAAATGTCTATCAAGATGCAAGTTCTACTGGGTATGTAGCAATGATGGCTCTCAAAATGTGGTTGGTCTTTTCTCTAAGCACTTAGAACTTGAGGTGGTGTGATGATGACTGTGTGCCACTTGCAATCATTTACTTACATGTCGTCTTTCTCCCAGGATGGCAATGTCCATAATGTTAGATACAATGGTTTTATGATATATATTTATTTCTCAGAAATTCAAGAAATGCTTAGAATATGGTAAAGGGGTGGATACCTTTCTGTAAAATTTATTGCAGAAATCTCAGATAATCTATATATCATATATTTCTCTCCATTCTTTAGATATAGAAGGTTACAGGCCCCAAAATATTTTGTCTCATCATGCACAGCTTGAAAAGAATATTTCCTAAAGCTTTGTCCATTCTCTTAGCATCAAATCATTACACACAAATTATTTGAAAATGCTTATCATAAAAATAAATGTTAAATAGAAAAAGAAATCAACAAAAGAACAACTTTTTAAAGAGGATTTTTGTTTTTCAATAACTCTGAGCTTTGAAATGAAGGAACATGCTCATATATGATCTTTATTTTGTTGAGGTACATTCCTCTTGAATGATTTTCTCTAAGATCAGCATTAATACAGTCATGTCTACATTCACTTTTTCTATCAAACACAATGATACTAGAGGTGCCAGGTAGAGAAATCATGCAAAGGAAATAAATGGAGAGAAAAAAGAAAAATTATGTATTTGAAGATGTTACCTCCTATTAAATCTTCAATATAAAAAACACTAAAAATCCATGATTTTATTTTCTATGTCAAATAATGGTTTATTTAACTAAATTTATATAATAATAAGTAAATTTGTTAAATTTACAGGGAAAGTTAATATACAAAAGTCAGTTACATTTATATACATGAGCAAATTATCTAAAAATAAATTAAGAAATTAATTCTACTTACTATAGAATAAAAAAGGATGAAACACTTAGGAACAAACTTATATAAGTAAAAGACTTATACACTGACAGCTATATCAATGAAATAAATTGTAGAAGACATCTTTTAAATCAATGCATCTTGATGAATGATAAGACTTCTTTTCACAGTAATCAAAACAGTATGAGCATCACATAATGGCAGGTAGATTTAGGCCAGTGGAACAGAATAGAAAATGCAGATATAAAACCATGCATAGAAAAGCAAATGATCTTTGGTAGGGGCACTAAGAATATACAATAAGGAAAGAATAGCCTCTTCAATAGTACTGGGAAAACGGTACCTATGTGCAAGGAACAAGCAAAAAGGATGCACTTGGACCTCTCTCCTGCATCATAAACAAAAATCAACTTGAAATTAATGCAAATTTATTTATTTAAACATAAAACTGTAAAACTACTTAATAAACCAAGGTAGAAGGTTTTTATTTTTGTCTTAGTTTGATTTCATTCATTATACACCAAAAATACTGGCAACAAAAGAAATCAGACAATCTCAACTACATAAAACTCAAAAATTTCTATATAATTGACAGAGTACACAGGCATGCCAAAAATGAATATATATGTGCAAACCATATAAAAAATTAGGTTCTGATATCCAAAATAAATAAAAACATTTTATAAATCTTATAGCAAAATATATGTGATAGCTGTGGAGGGATTTGTACCTTTGAGCACTATTCATAAGAATGCCATTTGTGGCAGGCATTATGGAAAACAGTAGCTTCCTCAAAAGCTTCAAAGTAGAACTACCTTAAGATTCTGAATACCTGGGTCAATGCCCAAAGTAATATAAATGAGGATCATAAAAAACTATCTGCAATCCCATTAGTTTTACAGCAGCATTAATAATAACCAAAACAGATAACTACCTAGGGGTCCATTAACAGATGAATGAATCAAGTAAGGACAGATAGTGGAATATAATTCAACTGCTAAAAAGAAGAAAACGTTACCATTTGCAATGTGGATGAAACTGGAGAGCATTTGGCTATATGGAATCAGAAAGTCATGAAAAGACTACTGCTGTGATTTCATTTAGATCCGGAATTTAACATAAGCAAATTTAACACAGTAAGAATAAAATGGTGTTGCCAGGGGACAGAGAAGAGGGGGTTATGAAAAGATACTGAATGAAAATAAAATTATGTAGCATGAGTAAGTTCTGGATCTCTGCTGTAGAGTATATTTTAATAATATAGTATTGTACATTTAAAATTTTGCAAAGAACAGATGTCACACTAAGAGAACTTAGTACTGAAAAATTGAAAGTAGAAACAAGAAATCTTTAGGATTTGATGAAATTTTTATCTTATTTGCAGTAACAGTAACTCAGTGATACGTATATATTCAAATTCATCAAAATGTATATATTTTGTAGGTGTCATTTTTGTATACTAAATGATATTTCAATAAATTTGCTAAAAGGGCATTATGATATGATATGATGGATTGATTTGTATTCTTGGTTATTTAGTTATTGCCTTAGTGTAATATAGTGCAAAGTAACCAAACCTCATTGTCAATTTTAAGGGCACATATCAAGCACACCATTCTGCATAGATTCTTTATTGGTTCTGGCAGTTACACTGAGGCAGGGAAGGGCAGAGTCTCAGCCCCCTAGGAATCTTCATACTTTTTCTATGGCCTCTCTGGAGTTCTCTCATGTTCACTCCACCCCTTTGTACCCTCTCTCCTAGACCCTGATGTGTGCACTTATACATGTGGACACCTTCTGGACTGCACAATCATAGGAAAACCCAGTATCTCAGGTACTGGTTAATATAGGCCGTAGGAGGAAAAAGCCTGATTAACTTACTTACCCTACCCATAGACACACTTGTTTTCAGCAATGAACACCTGAAAATTATGTAATCATATATTGCAATCTTACCTCAGTAGAAAAGATAACCTTTGATATACAAAATAAATACAAATAAAATAGATAATTTAAGAATTCAAAGAATGAAAAATGATTCTAAGATTCAACGAATGAAAAATGACCTTTTTTCAAAGGAATAAAAAATGAAGGCTGTAGTAGAGGAAGGAGGGAGAAGCAGGACAGAATCTGCCAGATTCTGCCCCTCCAACATCAGTAGTACTCATGACCACTCAGTCCTGGCAGCATTGTCTGTATCTGAATCAGTAATGTGACTTGTTGAAGATACTACAGGGTAGCCCTCTATCTCCAGGTGGATATGATGCAGTTTTCCAGAACTATGTTCACAGAAGAGATTCAGAATGCCATGCATCTGTCAAGAACAGTTTCGTGGGAAAGCATTTAGTTTAGCTTGAAACTAAATGGCAGGTGTAATAGTTTCTGCAATACTGAAAGTTGAAGGAGGAGTCAGTAAATGCTATGGGAAGATTTTTGTATTCTTCCTTGTCTTTGGGTCTATGTAAATTGGGAAACGGTGCTTGCAATGCTGCTACAGAACACAGCTGCTGCAGAACACCACTACTGGTCTACCAAAACTTCAAGGTCAGAGTCGAACATCATGCTAGAACTATAGTCTTAGCAGGAAGTTAATGACAGAGCAGTGATATCCTCTTCCAGGGTGGGAGTGAGGGGGGAGGGGACTCCAATTTATAAATACCACTGTCACTGTTAAAATTTACACAGTTTCAGGTTTATGCAACTATGCATTAATGCAGAAATTCACCCTTGTTTGGCTATATAGTACTTGGAGAAGACCTTGAGGATGATCTTGAGGATTCTATCTGATTCATTTCAAAAAGATGGAAATGGTTCATAACTTCCCCACTCTCCCCCCACACCATTCCTTTTTTATCATTGCCTTTTTAAATTCTAGAATATACTTAAAGTCATATGCTTTAAATGAAGGCATCATTTGAATCTGATTGATGCCTATTATTCATTAGAGCAAATATTGATAAAGGAAAAGTTTTAGATCCCAGATCTTTTTAATATGTCAAGACAAAGAACAAGGACCGCTAAGAAGTATATTTGTGACTTACCTCAGGAGGTAAAACTCCCTGCTCCAACTTATCACATGCCTCAGAGAGCCTCTTCTGATGTTATTTGTCTCCGGAAACTAGCATGCAACCGTTTTGGTTAGTCTTTGCCCAGTGGACAGTGAAATGACAGAAGTGTCCCGTAATATCCCAGCTTAGTAGACTCTTGAACACATTAACAGAAAAAGTACTAAGAAACTAAAGAAATACAGGAAATAAGTTCTTGAGAATTTTTTAATATGTGAAAGATATTCTAACAGTTTATTTCATTTTCATCCTCCTGCAACTGCTAGTAGAAATGGAAGGAGGTAAAATTCATAGACTGAAATCTAAAGAAAATAAAATGTTTTAAAAAATATCACTGCAGTAGCAATAATGAATATGTGGACACCAGATCTATAACAGATCATTGAGACAAATACACCTCATATTTCATGCAATTACATTGTAGCTTTTATCACTGATCTTCCAACACCAGAAAGAAGTGCCTGCACCCAAACCCTATTTAGGTCTAACTGAAAAGTGGTAAAATGTTTCCTAAGTGTCAATGGTGTCAACATGAGGCACACACCTGTTATATTACTTAAAACAATGTCATCTTTGATATAAGCAAGCAAAAAAAGAAAAAAAAACAGAATGAAAGCAAACAAACAGATCAGAACAATACAGTGATGGCAGAGACTGTCAGAACTAAACAGACTCCATCTGCTTTTATTAGCTTTTATTAGTGAGTGAGTGCACTGCCTTTATATAAAATTTAGACTGATTGTTTACTGGCAAAACATTCCCATGAAAAATTGTGATGTGGGTGAAATCTAGAGGTTTGAATCACAGAAACCTGCTAATGTTGGCAGAATTAAGTTGGATACTATAACTTATTTGAGAAAACTTTTCAAAGTCTCCAACTTTCCAATGAGATGTCATTGGCAATTTGACACATCCTAGGTACAGATGCAGATACTACCTGTAATGTACCAGGGCATTTTTGGCAACTTAACATATTCTATTTTGCTTGACATCACAGCTCTAAGAGGAAGGACCTGTTATTCCAGCCACTTATAATGGAAATAAAGAAACTTAGATTTTTAAACACTTTCTTAAGGTCATCCTGTATTAAACATAGTAACCTGAATTCAAGATTAACTATCTATTCCTCAATCTTTGTCTTTTCACAATTATAAATTATATCTGATTAGATGTTTAATACCTTCTGACTAAGTATTGTGGGATGAGGATAAAATACATGGTTCCTGTCTGAAAAAGATTACAAATATTTAAAGATATCTGAATCTTTTGATTTATCTATATCTGCGTATCTATAATATATGTAGATGTACAGGCTATATATGTGTGTAAATTTATGTTTATATACCATATATAATTATATAATGAATATGTAACTTTCTATATAGATAGATAATCATTTATTCTGCAAGGGAGAGAAATATCTAATCAGATTTTGTTAGATACCTGGTTATGACAAAACATTTCAACCACTAAGAAGTATGTAGTCACCCTTTAGAAGCAAACTGCCCTGACTGAGAGTGCAAACAACAAGACCCAATTTGAAGGTTCTGCTTCTGATTTGACCGTTGAATGATGAATGGCTTTGGATGATTCCATACTCTACTGCTTCTTCCTACAGTAGGGATAATCCTACTTTCTCATGGGGTTGTTATGAGAGTTAAAAGATAGATTTGAAAAGGCAGAAAAGCACAGCATTTTGGGGATTTCTCCAATGGAACTATCCCCTGTTATTAATCCTTGAAGAACAGGGAGGGAGTAGGCAGCATAGGAATCCTCAGATTCTTAGCAGGATGGCCATTGTGTTCAATGATGGGTTAGATCCAGGTAACAGAAAAAGGTGATGGTAATTTTGACAAAGGAAGACAATACAAGAACTGGGAGAAAAATAACTGAGCATCAGATGACATTGAGAGAAAACTCACTCACTAAGTATGAGTTCTTTTGTATGTGATGGAGGAAAGTTTGCATGCTCAAATAATTTTTCCCCTGATTTTCATTACAAATATCCTCTAATTTTTATTTGGAAACCAATAAGTCAATCTGTGGAAACAGACACCTCCCAAGTAATTTGTATTTTAATTATAGCTTTCTGAAAATACAAAGGCTATCCACTGCAGTGATTTTGATGGTAGGCATATTAATTCCTGGTTGGGAGGATATTTTAAACAGCCTCCCAGTTTTGTGTGTCTATTTTCATGTCATATCAGTGCTTGCCAACAGTTTTGAGGGTTGAGGTTTAAATGATAGACACAAAGTCAACTCAGATATCCAGCATGTCTTTAAGATACTTATAGCTTCTTAAAATTGTTGGGCGAGGGCTCCAGGTCTGACCAGGTTTTGGATGCCAGCAAATAGGAGGAGAGTAACAGAGTCCTGGGCAGTCCCAAGAAGTCTTTATTAGGGCAACAGGCAGCACAGCATACAAGTAGCAGCAGTGGCAGCTAGCCCGTGGAGGACTGCTGATTTTTTCATACTGTTTAGAGACAAAATCAGCGCAGGGCCCGTCTTGTGCTCATAGTCACACTACAGATACATTTTTGTATATGCAGGGCATTACCAAGGTTACAGGCTACCTGCTGAATCAGCTACGTCTCCAGAAGGCAAAGAGGTATGCTCCTCTAGCCTCGGAATAAGGAAAGGTGAATCATGTCAACACACTGGAAAATCAAGTGCCCAGCCTGATTCAGCCACTCTCATGACAATCTAAAGAGCACGGGCTGGCTGCCACTTATTGTTTAATGGCAGTGCAGCTAAGTGTACAGTCACTATTTTGAAGTGCCCGTTTACTATAAGGGTCTGAAAAAGACAAAGGTAATGGTGTCAAAGAGAAGTCACTCCCTCGGCTCCCTCACACTTAGTCTTGCAGAGCTGCTGCGTTATGATAGGTCAGCACTTTCCCTTCAAGGCTAGTTTGAGTCTTCCCCTCCACTTGGCAGCCTGAGAAAAGCACTGCTTGGCACCCCCACCCCAATGCAATAACAGGAAGGCAGATGCTGATGTGTGATTCTCTTTAGATGGAACACTGCCTTCACATCATATCCAATGTGCAATAGATATCTATAGATGCAAAATCATTTTGTTAAAAAAAGAAAAAAACAATGAATTTGGGCCCTCACCTCTCTAATGGACTGATTAAAAACTACGTTAATTCCAACAAAAGCACTCATTAATCACAAAATGATCTGAACTTACAGCTTGCTACATTTCTTAAGATATTGCTCAAATTTTAGTTATATCTGTTAATGCAAGGATAGTTCTAGACTTACAAACTGGTGGTGAATAATATTATTTATATTATACAGACTATTATTTATGGTGGATCTCAGTTCATTAAAGTAATGACAAATGTTTACTATGACACTGATTTGGGAAATACTAGTTACCTATGGTGTCTGTAGGCAATTATCTTGTGTGCTTAGTAAATACCAAAATAGGGGTTGTTTTCTTAATATCCCATGAGCATGAAAGTGAAGAATGTACTTGATTGTTGGATATGACACACTTATGGGTATTAATGATTTCTCATGCTAAGATATGGCACAATAAGAATTCATCCTTAAACTCAGCGGTTTCTCTGCTTGTAAATTTGTTTAGAGAAAGAGAAATGAGTGCACCCACGGATTGAATGGAAATTTCCTGTTGGAATGCCACTTTATTTCTTATGCAAGTTCAAAATCTCTGCCATTCTGCCTTGAGTTTAGTTATCATAACTAATTCTTCAATGCTTTTATCATTCCTGCCATTTGAACAAATATAAGTTGAAGCTCTGCTCAGGCCACTTGTTTCTTTGGTTTCCTTTGCACTCTCTCAGCTTCTATCTTACTGGATCAATACATCTGTTGAGACATATGGCTTTCATCAAACCAGGCAAAATATTGGATTCAAATCTGGTATATCCCACATCAGTTCTCTAGAATGTCCTTCAAAATGCAAAACTGCAAAATTCCTATGTTATAAGAATTTTACTACAGGAATTTTGGGCATACTATGCCATATAATGAGCTAGGTGTTATAGATTAAAAAGTGATAAAATTGATGAAATAAAATCACTTAATTAAATTAATGAAACATAATTTTATGAAAATATTTAAGCAAATACATATCTTTCCTGATATACTTTACATAGTGCTCCTAGCAGCAGAAATATTCCAATAAAATCACCTTATTTCTTTACCCATATTTCATCGTAAGTCACCTTCATGTGAATCTTACAGTGTTTCTATGTTTCTCTCACTCTATTTCTCCTCCATGTTCTTCTCACTCATGATTTAGTCAAATTAGAGTTGTAAATAAACATCCATTCATCTTTGTAGACATCTATTTAAAAAAAAAATTTAATGTGTTATACCAGAAGAGTTTATTTTAACTTTAAGATATTCTTATCTTTTTGATAAAATAATATAACAATACCTATTATTACTATAATCATATTAAAGTTGAAGAACAGCAGATCTAAAATTTAAATAATCTTACTGAACCGAATCTGTTTCTTGGTGGCACAGAAAGCTAGTAAGGATTCCACCATTTTTTTTAATGTAAAAAACAGTTGTTACAAGATTATTTGGCAAGGAGACTGGATGACAAGGCTGTCAAATCAGTCTCATGGAGGCTGGGATTCTGAGTAATATTCAAGGTTGAGGAAAAAAGTACAAAAAAAATGCAAGTTGGTAAATTGGGATTGGTTGGGATTTAGCTCTCTGCTAAATTATGTTGTTACTCAAATTTGGGCGCAGAACTGTAATATAAATTGCTCATTAATGTCTCTTTAGGATGATGAGCCAATAATTTTTGCTCCTTATTCTCATGATGATCTGCATTACAGGTAGCAATTCATCTCAAAGACCATGAATGTTCTTCTGGGTCTGTGTTTAGAAATACAAGTTGCCAAATTATGAAAAATTATTTCCATTTAAAATCTGGGTTTATGTAATTTTACCTATTGTTTCACTATTAAAAGTCTCATTGCTTTTTTGCAAGATAAGTAGAAATATTGAGATGATGGAACCACCAAGGTCTCACCATTCAGTACCCCAAAACAGTCCTGCAAGGAGAGGAGAACAGAGGGGAGAGGAGAAGAGAGGAAGGGAGAAAGAGGTTGAGAGAAGAAACTATGCTCTGTATCAGCATCCTTGAAGTACTAAGTAAATAGGGATGATTTAAAGATACTGTACTCCCATCAACTTAAAAGTGAAAGTTTAAGTATATAAACATATTAAATCACAATAAAAAATCCCTATTATTTCTCTATTATAGAAAGATATATATTTTGATTGTTAATAAGCTACCTTATGATATTACTTTTTAAATTTTAATCCATCCTTAAGTATTTAGAATAAAACACTTTGGTTATAAGGTATTTTCTGTTCATTTGTTATTGTAGTCTATTACTGTCTCACTTAGAATGTTTATATTGCTATAGATACAAAGGGTTGGTTTATTGGTTCATTTGTTCTCTCATTTATTTTTTAGTTTCAAGATCAGATAATTTCCTGAGCCATGAAAAGAAACAGATTCCTCAATTCTGTATTGAAGTATCTTTAAATAGTATCTGCATTTTACAGAACTGAGAGAAGTTTCTGAACAATATAGATTAGGAACCTTGTGGGGGATAGTTTCACCTTATAAAGCAACCCTTTTTTTCTCTTTTAATACTAATTTGTTTGTGGAGGTTTCCATGTCTTCTGATATCAGTTTTAACAGTCACAATTTTGAAAGATAATCTCACAAGATTTCCTAAATTATTTGGAAACTAAATATCTTTAACTTTTCAAATTTGATTAGCTACTTGATTTTTTTCTACCTTGCTATAAAGTTAAATCTATAAATTTGATATTATTTATTTGATATTTCTCAAAATATTTAAATTGATTTTGTTGTTATATTGAATTTAAAGTCTTAAAAATCTAATAAATGCCCCACATCTATTACAGTAGTTGGACGATGGGTATCTTGGTGACGAGAGTAGTATAGTAACATACATCTAAAGAAGTGTTATCCTCTGAAGTTCAATCCTATTAGTATTTGCCAATATTACCTCAATAAAGTAAATAAATAAAAATAAAACGACTACAAAAAAACAATCAGCAGAAAAAATGAGAACCCAAACCTGGGAAAAACACCAACAGAAAAAACAGTTCTGAGGTTATATAACATGTGAAGTTACAAACAAGGATTTTAATATAACTGTTATGACAAAGAATGAGCATTAAGATGAAAACATAGGAAAAAAAGAAAAGATAGTGTACATCACTTTCTTTAAATCTTGACTGTATTGACCTAAATATTTTGCAATAAACATGCCTTTAATCAATTTAGTACACTCTGTTTCAAGACTATGTAAATCATGTAAAATTAATAATTAAAGAAGACAAAATAATCGCCATTATTTATATATGTAATATGATCTATTAGTGTACACATGCAAACATCTGTATTAATAAATATAAATGCTGAACCTCAATGTTATTTTTGATAAAAAGTCTGCTCATATATTTGTAATCATGTCTTTTTAACACTTCCTTTGAATTTCTGGTTTCCAAATGCTAATTTAAATGTTCAATCATGCAAAGATATTATTTCAGTTCTTTATTGCCTAAAATTAAGAATATTGTTCTCATCTAACAATAATCCCAATTTTGATTTACACCATTCAAGGGATTTGCAGCAGGTAGTCACTGGAGCATCACAAAATCACCTTGAAATGTTCTGTTCTTACTGGTGATAGTTTTACTTAATGACATCACTTTGATAAACCTAATCAATCCTCTTCCTCTCAAAATTTGTTTCAGCAAAATGTAACACCCTTAGTGATGAAGAATTTTAACTCTATTTCTGTGTTATAGATAGTATTGGTAAATATATACCAGAGAAAAATATGTAGCAGAATTATCAGGCAAAGAATGAAAGGAAAGGTTAAATCTTCAAAGTTCTGTTTTGAATTAGATTTAATACTCATTTTAAATAAATTTTGTTAAATAAAAAATGCACTTGGACATAACAAGTTCCACCATATTCACAATAATCATTCCCCAATATTTATTGTTATTAAGCTTATTTCTCAAAATATCTCAAATCTATAATGAAAATTAAAAACAACTAAGGTTGAATTAGTATCAGGATATGAAGCCACACTGTTCTTTTAAATGATTTACATGATGCTATGCCATGGAAATGAGCAATATTATGAATAAATATTAAGTAAAACATTTAATGTATTCAGAAATATAGGTTATGATAGGACACATGTAATTAATAGTTTTTAATTTTCTTTTTTTCTGAATTATGAAATAAAATCACCTCAGTAGCTCATAGACAATGGGAAAGAAACAACCTACATCTTATATTTCCTAAATATAAGGGTAAATATTTTCCCTTATGTCTATTTGACTCATAAAAGTATTTATTTATAATATCCTGCAGTTAATTATTGGGAAATATGCAATTCTTAAAAATTATTGTGAAGAAAAATAGTTTTTAAGTCAAAAAATATATTTAGGAAATTGAAGTGAATAAAATAATTTATCTTATTTTTAATATAATTAATATTAGTTTGGCATGATTCAAAATAAATAAGGTGGGTCATGAAAGATGAAATACTCTGTAGAGTGGCAGGGTGGGTAGTCTATTCTTGGGGAATCCTTCTCTCCAGAATTCTAACCTACAATCTTATGCAAACACAGATCACAAGTGCCCATCTCAAATTCAAACCAGCTGCCAACTCATTTGTACTTTACAGCATTCAGAAATGACTGAACTAGCAAAGTGTCTACATAAAGTAGAAAGTTCAGAATAGAGAGCAAATGTATAAAAAAAAGGTTGCTGATCAATTCAACTGAGCTAAACATAAAAGTTCCCTTGTCTGTTTTTCTTCTCATGATGTTTTAGCCATGCAGAAAAGCAACCAAAGAGGAAACTATATATATGGAATTTTCTCACAGAAATATAAATATAGAAAGGACAAATGAACAATTAGTACATTAGCAAAAATATATAGATGGTAGTAAATTATATATATATGTATATATAAAACAGCAAATTATGTATAACATTTACTGACATTTATATATTTTACAACATGCATATATGTTTTATATCCACTCTTCAGAGACTTTTTTGGACCAGAATGACATGGACAGCAAGACAGCAAAACCAAAGAGCAAGCTCAGCACTCTACAATTTCTCCAGAGTCATAATAGGCACATTATCATAGATTGATTTGAGGTTACATAGTAATAAGATCTTAAGATAGAAATCAGGTCTTAAGGTTCAACAACGACTCATAGATAATGCCTTGTTTGATAAATTCCTGGACCTTTTCTTCTCAGCTAAGCCTAATATTTCCCAGAGGAAGGTATGTTCCATTTAAATTTATAATTCCAGTGGCATCTATTAAGCCCCTAAGTACAATGGACCCAACAGTTTCTATGGAATTACCCCTAAAGAGAGAGTTAGAACCACCATGTAATGGGTCATTTCCAATCTCAGACAAGGTGAAACAAGTTTAGGCAGCAGTTCTCTGTCTTGCTGACCTTTCTGTCAGCTTGGAATTCTTTATAATTGTTAATATCTAGGTGATAAACATAAGATGTCTTCTTTTACTATTTTCAGTAAAGTTCTATTTACAACCCTTAGTTTCATGCATTAGAACTTTCAAAACTAAACACATTTCTAACATATAGTCATATTAGGGACCTATTGCTGTAAGGAGTTTGAGCTAATGATTGTAACTCTAGTACTGATTATCTCATCTTGAACTGTTCTGTTTTGTTTCTAGAGGCTTTCTTATAATTCAGTTATTGATAGTCCACATTTTCTTTACTCTCTGCTTTTGAATTTTTGAGTTGGTAACCTAAAATATACCTGCCCTTAGACTGAAAATGAACTATTTTTTTTCATCATGATGCCTGTAAATCAAAATTATGTTTGTATTGGGACCTTATTGTCTAGTGACCACATCTTAGAGTCTGTGGCCTTTCTACCTGCATGTTTAGAAATGCTCTATCCCACATCCTGCATCTTACCTATATAGACAAGGACAAGGACACTTGATGACTTGTGTTTGTGAATTGTCATTCTTTTGATTTATACTTTCCCTTTCAAACTTGTGTTTTTCTATTTCATGCGCCAGAATCCATTTCTCTCCACTTCAAAAGCAAAGTCTGTTTCCATCACATTCATGCTAATTATTCAGTTTAACTGCAATGAATAAGACTGTGACCACAGGTGGCTTTGACGCTGCTTTGGAAACGTGATACCTGATTGCAGAGAATTTTAAGTGATTTCTTGGCTGCAATATTATGTTGTCAAATAGTGAACATATTTAAAATATAACAGTCCTTCCAAATATTAGGAAATCAAATCCCTTTTAATTGTATAACTGTCATGTGTAAAGCATGCATGGACAGTAGTCTTCAGTTAGTCACATAGAAAGATGACTGGGTGTCTGTTAGCTTTCACATTATTTGCCAAGGTATAGTCACTGAAACACAAATTTCTTATCTACAAATAGGTAAACCTATGGAGGTATTTTGCAATCTTTCCCCCTTATTCTTATTTTTCTCTTCTTTAAATCTAATTCCTAACCAGACACAAAAATGAAAAGAGTTGAAATCTACCAATTGAGATAATGGAAATCCTTAAGAAATATTTAGATCAAATGTTTACCCTTTAACGAATAAAATCTCTATTAAAGGTTTTATTGTTGACAGAAAATTTCATAAATCATATTGTAGAATTCAAAGCTAATTTTAACTGTTACTTCCATGACTCACAATGGGAAATCCAGGATAGTTACAAATGCAAGGAAAATATTTTAATCCCATAATGTGAGAGAAGAGACTAAGTCTCAGAAAGATGGAACAATTTCCACACTTCTCTATTTAATAGCATAGATAGTGACAGAGGACTTAGAGAATTTTGTCAGATAGAGATTCGTATTGAATATAAACAGAAAAATAACCCATATGCAAATAATGGAACTTTAAGAAGTTGACTCATTTTGCAAGTTTTAAACTGCTTTTATGTGGCAGGATGATAAAAGAACTCTGTTTCTATGCTATTCATGTACTTTTTTCATCATATATCTGTTTGATATCTAAAATTTAACCTAAAAATGCTACCTAAAATTTAACCTAAAAATTTAACCTAGGTTAAAATTTAACCTAAAAATGCTAGGGAAATTCAAATAAACTGAGTATCTATTTCTTATCTAATTTTAAGTATTTTAGCCAGGCTTATAGTCCATGAATTATCTTATATCATATTCACATGGAACTTCTAAAAGCCTACTGTAAGTATCAAAATAACAAGCTATCCCAAACACACTGAGGAAAAACATCTATACCACCTTCCTTGGGTAATCAGCAAAAATCAGAGGAAAGATGGTATTAACCAATAATTTCACATGTGTTACCTTAAAAAGGCAATTTATATTAAATGGTCATCAGAGCTTATCTTATGCATGGTATGTATAGTTTGATTTCATGGGGTCTACTTTAGTCAAATTCTCTTGTGAATGCCCAGAGAAGAATGGCTGATGGAGACCACCACGTTTGGTGAGTTTCATATGCCACATATATGACATGTTATACCCTTCTCAAGCCAGTATTTTTTAGTCAAACTCCCGATATTCATATAGAAGGCTATTGCTGAGTTGTTGAAGTACAGTCTAGAAAAGCGATAAAATCATATGATAGGTGTCTCCTCACCCTGGCCCCAATTGTTGAGACCACAAAAGGCAAGCAGCAAAATATGAGAAACATAATGAACTTTTTGTGAACAGAACATACTCATGCTCTGTCTGTGGATATGCATGGAGCAAAGTGGAGAATATGTGCTAGACTACACCCTGGCTTGGGGAAGTTATTTTTAGAAACAACCTTTCCTCTCCATTCAGGTCTCCAGCTGATTTTAGCCATGTGTCTCTACTTGACATAAAAAAACCTGGATGGGATTGGCGCCGGTTCCAGACCCCTGAGAGGGACCCCCTCGCCGCACGCCATCTCCGCCACCCCTGGGAGCCAAGCCCCGCCTCCAGGCTGCTCCAGAAACCCTCCCACCTTGCCTACACCCAGGTTAGCTAGCTGCTGAAGGTCATTGGCGCTGGTGCCGCAAGCGGCACCGACGCAACTTACTAAACCAAACTAAAATACAGATCTACTTTCAACCTGGAATACACTCCCACCAACATGCCAACCAACACAAGATCCATGGTTTCTCAATATGTAGAACAGGTTCGAAAGCAAAACACAGTAAGGAGAAAAACTTTAAACATACAAGCAAGCCCTACAGGAAGTAATCCATCACCAACAAAGAAAGGACAAAATCCAGAAAACACCAAAGAAATGATTTGCATCACAGAAAAAGATTCCTCTAATAACATGTCAAATGCACTCCAGCAATTAAGAGAAGAATTAGAAAAAAAAGGACAACAGTATGATAGAAGCAATTAATGCACTAAGGGAGGAAATAGAAACATATAAAAAAGAAAGCATCAATATGCATACCCTAATCAAGGAACTAAAGAATGAAAATGAATCCCTAAAATTGAAATTGAAAGAGACTCAAGATTTAAAGGTTGCAATAGATGAGCTCAAAAACGCACAGAAAAACCATGGCAGTAGAATAGATGAAATAGAGGAATGAATCAGCACACTTGAGGATACAGAAATAGAGAGGACAAAGAAAGAAAAAGAGAGAGACAAACAAAGTAGGAGGACTGAAGACAAGCTCAGAGATATGTCAGATTCCTTAAGGAAAAGAAACATAAGAGTAATAGGAATCCCAGAAGGAGAGGAGAGAGTTATGGGAACTGAAAGACTGTTCAAAACAATAATAGAGGAGAACTTCCCAAATATGAAGAAAGAAATAAATATAGACATACAGGAAGCCAAAAGGATACCAAACTACTTTAATGAAAGAAAAGCCACAGCAAGACACATCATCGTAAAACTTTCTAGAACCCAAGATAAAGAAAAAATAATGAGAATGGCTAGAGAAAAGAAACAGACAACCTACAAAGGAAAATCCATTAGACTGACCTCAGATTTTTCCGAAGAGACACTCCAGGCAAGGAGAGAATGGAGTCACATCTACAAAAAACTCCAAGAAAAAATGTGCGAGCCAAGAATACTCTACCCTGCAAAGCTATCCTTCTTCTACGAAGGAAAAA
>PVHY01007584.1:0-24064 GCA_004024945.1 Uropsilus gracilis
GAAAAAAGTTTCATCTTAAGAAGTAAAGTGTAGTTAATTGAATAACTGTGTGAGAAGCTAGAACTTCCCAGAGAGTGTTCAAGTCCGTCATTCTCTACAGGTTCCTCAAACAAACTTGTGATGTCAAATTGTTAGGAATCACAATAACTGGACAAGAATTACATGCTGAATAGAGGAACACTTCTATTCTTACCTGGTTTTAGCAAACTGAAAGTGAATTTGCATAGTTCTTCCTGGTGAGTGGCATCCCATACTCCTTATGACAATTCCCCATAGAGATAATGGCAAGTTAATGTGTTCCCTCCCCCCATGTATTCCACAGAGACCTGAATTTTGCCTAATCTTTTTTTTCCTAACTTACTTCTTCCTCTCTTTGTCCAATAGATTGTAAACTGTTCCTTTACTTTGTATGAAAAACCCTCTAGGGCCTAATAAACTCACTGGGTGTTTCATGCTTGCTTTCATCCCAGTCTGTTTGAGTCAATTTCTCTTGTCTATCCTTTCTCATTCCCACCTTTGGCCTCCAACATTAAACATTGAACAACCTTATAAAGTAGAGTACCAAATTAAGACAGATTTTTCAGTGAAACAAATTTCTAAATGTAACTGAAATCTCTTTAAATTCTTCTTAATCCCCTAACTTTTTACTGTTTTATTAAAATACATTTTTTTATTAAACTGTTTATGTCAGAGGATGAAATTATGTAATGAGTAATTAATGTCTGCTATACAGGATATTGTGATATTAAATAATCATAAAATAATATATAACATTTATCTTAAAAAGTTTGGACATAATACAATGCCTTTCAAAAGGCGGCTTTAAAATGCAAACTTATAAATTAATAGATCAATCTTTTCTATCTTAGTTGATATGTTTTGTTCTAGCATTTATGTTTGGGAAATTTGACTTTCACAAAATATTTGTTTGAATTGAAAACCACTGCAATAATACACACAGATTTCTTATTTGTTTTTGATTTCTTATCTAATGTTTATATCTTAATTGATGGGACAACATCACCCAAAAAAAAAAGACAACAAATGACTACAATAAATAACATTGGTGCTTAGAGAGAAAAGCTAATAAAAATCACTTCTTTTATGCAGTCAAATAATTTCTTATTTTAAGGCCTTTATTAATGTGAACCAGACCTTAAAATATCAATGTGTAGGTATATTAATTGTTTAATTCCAATTTTAATTTCCTTGAGTAAATTATATCTGGTAAATTATTCTTAGGGAATCATTCTTGGTTTGTATATTCATTTCTTTTTTTCTCAATTTCTCACTAAATTTTAAATTACTTTGTATGTCCTAATAATATATACAAATAAAAGCCTTATATACTACAATAGGCTTTACCTAAGTATCAAGTTTCAAGATATACAGCTAATAGAATTTATATAATGCTTTGTTATTCATGTTATCTTTAGAAATTCAAAAGTTACAAACATGAAAACTAAGACTGACATACTTAGACTTAGTTATTGTTACATGAGAGTATTTTATTGTAATGGATTTTAATTAACCAAAACTGAATTAAAATGGAAAGCATCATTCGTAATCAGCCATATGTCTGCTTCATTCTAAACTAGTTTAGAAGTCTGCTTCATTCTAAACTAGTTTTTTTTTTTTTTTAAAGCCAGTCTCCAACATTCCTCCCTAGAGGAGGAATAAAAATAGCATTGCATTGTGCAAATCAAAGCTCTATCACTCAGCCAGTAGATCTGTTAGCTGGCACTGAATTCCTTAGCAGGGTGTACTACAACACAGGTCATCTGAATGATGATTAGTAGAGCGTCTTCATGTGGTCTGGGACTAATCTGATAGACCTGGCCTTTGTAGAGATATTTACAAAATACTGCATTAATTTTGAAGGAGCAGGGATGAAAAGAGTCGTTTCTTTCGTGTAGCCTGTGAATTTTATTTTAATGTTATCCTGCTGCACTCAAACTTTAAAAATGTAAGAGAGATTATATTTTACTGTACTGAAAATCATTCTCTTGGAAAAGCACTCTGGTCTAGAAGTACTCTCAGAAAGCATCTTACTTATTAAAGATAACTGATTCAATTTAGATGATGATTTGGTAGTTTTTTCAATCTTTTGGAACTTTGTTTAATGTTCTGTAAAGAGTTAAAAAAAATATCCTGAGTAGGGTAACAATAAGTTGAAATAATGCTATTATTGCTTATTAGATACCTTCAACCACCCACTAAAAGTACGTTCAAATCATTTCCTTATAAATGGCATTGTAAACTGGGGAATCCTGCCTAGACCATAAAAAGGAAAATCAATTTCCTTTTTTACTCATCTCCATTCATCAGTACATTATAACATAAAAAATAAAGCTAGCAATATATTTATACCAAATAACAACAAAGCAGTTGTATCTATTGAATTTTACAAATGCAAGTTCAAAGCTAAAATGAACCAACACAGCAATTTTATAATCTTTATTTATTCTGAGGTGATATAAACCTCTATAATTTTAATAAAACACAAAGCTTAATTGGTCACATACAAATGCATGTGGCTATACACACACAAAAGTAGACTGGTGTGTAAAAACATACATCTTGAGGCAAAAGCTCATAATGAAAGAGGGCAGACCCATTCTAAACAATATATTCAATTTTCAGATTTTCTGGACAAGTGAATATAAAGTAGTCTATCTACCAAAAGCAATGATGCTTAAAATATATTTTTGAGCCTAAGGGGAAAAGGGGGCTCTCTACTTCATCCTTCAGGTTAAGGTAATTTGGTTCATTTTTCAGTGTTGACTTCTGTTTTCTAACTACTTTACTAAGGATACCTTAGTCCCCTTTAAACTTTAATAATAAATGCTCACAACAGTAAGGTTTTAAAGAGAGAATTTCTTAAACTAAAGTTGTGAGCATTGTGAAGTAAAACAAAATATTTATATTCTGCTTCAGTCTATTTATTTATAATTGTATGAATATGATTTTGGAAATGATTAGGGGAAGGTATAAAATATGTAGAAATACAACAAAATGCATATAAAAAAGAAGTGAATAATCTGAATAATTTGTGGCAAAAGTATTGATACATACAGAGTTACTCAGCCAGGGCCTCTGATAATGATGTAGTTGAAAATTGAATTGGACGCCATACTGTCCTTGGTAGGTGGGGTCTGAGAGAGAGACCCGCAAGAAGAAACAAGAAGCATGAAATGGCGCATAAAAAGATGAGCCAAACGAGAGGAGAGGAATACAGGAGAATGGTGTGCTAGTAGAATAGAAACCGAGTTGATACAGGGTTGTGAGTGACAGTTAAAAAAGTGTTGGTGCCAGAATACCCTGGTGTGCGGGGTCTGAGAGAAAGTCCCTGCATGAGAGAAAATGGGAAGAGAGGGTGGAAATAAAAGGAAGGAGCAAGGATAGGGAAAAAAAGGAATAGGAAAGGAAGAAGACAAGAATGGCAGACTGAGAGAACAGTCCCATGTTGCCAGGGTAAGCTCCCTGGAAGAGTGAGCTGGAGGTGGCAAGGAGCCATAGTGGTCCACAGACGAGTGGCTGGTGTGGACAGTGTGGCACGGGGTAGCAAGGTGGTATAGTGAGCTGGTATCTGGAGATGATCAGGAATTTGGAGAGCTGATTTGTGCATCAGCAATTGAGGAAAAAGTTTGAAGCACCTTGGAGAAGCAGAGCAACTTGGAACATTGGAGAAGAAGCAAAGAGAAGATACTGGAGAAGGACTGGATATTTGTGGAGTACCTGCCTCAGATTCAGAGGGACAAAGAGGCACCAGCTTGGATATGTGTGTTTGGGACTTTCAGACTAAAAGTTACTTGGGGTAAAATAACTGGCCACTTGTGGCATTAAAGACTTTTCATTTTTTTTTTGTTGTTGTTGTTGAATTCCCTTGTTAATAAAATTCCTTGTTATATTGCATTTGTCTGGCAGCTGCTCCATGCTGGTGGATGATACTACCTAAAGGAATGTGCCTGGCAGAAGCAACATTCTAAGAGGTCTTTTTTTTTTTTCTTTCTCCTGTGGTTTGTTGGTTGGTGGCTTCTGCCCCTTTTGCATCTGATTTCAGAGTGACTGGACTGAGCAGAAGTCCCCTGGAAGAGTGAACTGATGGTGGTGAGGAGCCATGGTGGGAGAATAGCCAGCAAAGGAGTAGTCAGTGTGAAGTCGGATGCCAGAATGGCAGGCCGAAGGTTAGTTTTCCTTGTTAATAAAACCCTGTTGTTTAAATTGCATCTGACCAGCAACTTGCTATGCATGGGTGGTATGAACCTGAAAGAATCTGGGCAGCAGAAGCCACATCTTGAAAGTGCCGCTTTTTTTCTTAGTCCTGTTGGTTGGAGGTTTCTGTCCTATTTTGACCTGATATCAGTACATAAGGGTTAAAACAATAGAATGAATCCATAAGTTATACAAAAACCATGCTCTGGGTTATAACAGCTAACAAGAACCTCTCTCTTGGTAGTTCACTATCTAGAACAGTTGAGCAAGGGAAATGATAACCAGTTACTTAAGCTATAGTTTTCAAAATATGAAAATAGGCCAGTTTCTCACATACATGGCTAATATAGATACAAAATAGAAGTATCTGCTCTAGACAAATGATATATCATTTGTCTAGAGCAGATACTTACTTCTACTTTATATATATAATATATTATTCTATATAATAGAATAATAATGTATATATAATATTATAATATAGGCATTAATAACATAATTTATATATCCCCCCATTCCTACAAACTGTCTATTGTGAGTGTCCTGGTTCTCTCTCTCTCTTTCTCAACCCTCCCCCAACTTTTGCTTTCTTTGTTTTTTCTGTATTTCTCCACCACTCAGTATAATGTCTGACACTAGCAGGCACTAAATCATTTTTTGGTTAAATGAATAAATGCATAACTAAATGAAAGAATATATGGTTGGTTTAGTATTTATGCATTACAATAGTACTCCTTGTGGATAATTGCTCTCCATTCCCAGTTCCAGAGCCCTGACTTATCAAAATCAAAAGGAACCAGTCATTAGTCTGTATCATCATATCCTAATATAACATGAAACAGGAGTTGACAATCAAGCTGCTTCAACAGATCAACTTCAGTAGATCTCATTCTGCATTTTGTAGATTATTTTTCTTAGTAGAACCTTAAATATTTGTAGCAGGTAACTAGGTCTGAATGTACTGGAGGTAAATTCAGTGCAAGCACATCATTTGTTGAACATGAAATTAAAACAGGAAATTGCATGGAATTGTTTAAGATTGAAGCTAGAAGAGGGGAATAACACTGAGTATACACAATGTGACAGGCACATTTTATGTAGCTACACCTCTAAATCATATACAGTGGGTAAACGGATGCTACCTTGATTTAAAAAACAATAAAAATGTAAACTCTGAAATATAATAATTTTTTCTATAGAATTTTCTAGCATCAGTTGTTTCCAAGCTAACTGAAACTCACATTGTTCTGATGTCTTAATATGTCTAAAAATTGGTGTGGATATAATGATTTTGTTGACGAGATAGTAAAGCAGAGCAACTTGCAATTGCCAGTGTTTGTGCAATAAAACTTGCAGAAGGGGGTGTCAGTAGCTTAAAAAAAAAATCTCAGAGAAAACAATAGTTCATTATTTTACAAAGCACTACATCATTCTCTTGTATTCACAGGAGAAATTATGGGGGAAAACATCTACATTGACCACCCTGAGACAAAAAGTGATTCAATAGTCAGCATTTCATGTAAAAACAATTCAAGAGCAGCCTAACTAACCTGTTATGTTGATTTTTTTCTTCATGTACGAATGAGAATATAATTAAAGTGCTTGTTAAAATGTCTTTAAAATCCTTTTCAATATACTGAAAATATTAAAAAAGACTGATGTTATAGGCAAACATTTTATCATGATTCTAATGAAAAATATATTTTCCTTTTCAATGGTTCAAAGCATAATGAAAAAATATTACATTTGATAGCATCTTAGATTGGATAACATGAATGAGGCAAAACTAAAGATCATTTCTCTATATTCAGAATACAGATTTATGCAACCTCTTAGTTATACAATTAAGCTTTATTTGTAACTTTACTGCCTTAATTCTCTGATTCAGTCATTATGTTTAAAATTTATAAAAAGAAAGAACCTATTTTTAAAAGAAGGGTATGTACGAAATCAAAATCTATATTATATTCCCAAAACCATCTGGCTTAAATGGCAATCTTCATTCAAACCTAGTTTGCTCATATATCTTCTTTATCTCTTTCTTGGATTAATTAACACCACAGAATTTAAATCAACCATTGTTTACATTTCTCATAAAAATATCAGTGATATTGATTATCCTTTGTGTGTGTGTGTGTGTGTGTGTGTGTGTGTGCGGTTAAAATGCTTTTAAATGAGCTTAGTTATAGGCAGGCTATACCTAAATTTGAGATTCAGCCATTGAGATGGTGATGATAAAAAGATGGGCCCAAAATAATGAAGTGCTCAATTAGTTATCTAAGAAATAAGCAGGTAATGATAAGAATTCATGAAATTACATTTGGGACTGTACATTTTTTATTAGAGATCTTTCTGTAATATTCCTGGTTGTTGGAAAAAACATGGGCTACATATATGGAAGAAAAATAAGGGCTACATATATGGTAGATAAAAATTGTTGGGTACTGTATGAAATACTTTACATGTATGAGCTCATTTTAAGTCTACTACAACACAGTACAAGTATTATTTTCAATTTATCTAGATAAGTCTTCAAACCATAAAATACATACAGGAAATTATAGAACATGTACTCCACAATATTGCCTTCAGGAATGTCTTTGAGCACTCAATAACAATAAGGAAAACAAAATAAAAGTAAAATTGTGATTGTATCACACTAAAAAATGTGTGCACAGTGAAGAAACTATCAGTGAATTTAAATAAATTACCAAAAGGGAGAGAAGATTTTCAAATCATACATTCAGCAAGAAGCTAATATCAAAATTCTACAAACAATTATACATATACAAAATTCTACATACAATTCAGCAAAAAAGAAACAACCCAATTGAAAAGTTAACAGAAGTGCTAAATAGATATTTCTCCCAAGAATAGATACAGATTGTAAACAGGCACATGAAGAAAATACTCATCATAGCTTATCAACAGGGAAATGCAAACAAAACCACAATTAGGTATCACCTTGCATCCACAAGAATGGCCCATATCAAAAAGACCAGACACAGCAAAGATCAGTAAGACCAACTCTTCCACTGTTAGTAAGAATGACTACTAGTCCAGCTCCTAAAAAGACAGTTTGGACTTTCTCAAAATATTAAAAATAGATTTATCATATTATCCAGCAATCCTCTCTACGGTACTACATGAAGAACAGAAAAAAGTAATCACAAAGATAAACGTATCCTGTTATCATTTCAGCCTTATTGACAATAGCTAAGCTATGAAAGCAATCTAAGGAGCCAAAGATAGACTAGTGAATAAAAAGTGTGTGTTTCCTGTGTATTGTTATTCAGCTTATAAACATTTTTTAAAAAAAGATGAACTCTTATTATCTAAAAAGCATGGATAGGAATTGTAGGGGATTATAAGCAAAATAATTCAGGAGAAAGATAAACATAAGGTGATTTCATTCATATATGGAATATAAATTATAATAATAGCAAAGGAACTAAAAAATTAAAAAAGAAACCCTAGAAATCTGAGTGCTTGTACAAATGAGACAATTGGTCGTCTCAGATACAAAGTAGAATGGTTAGCAGACCCAATGATCTACGATGGAGAATTATTTGTACTTTGATGATGGTTGTGGTATAGTAACATAAATTGGAAGAACCATGAGCATATATATATATATATATATATATATACATATATATTATACACACATATATATATCCCTAAACTATATAACATAAACCAATATCTCAGTAAAAAAAGAAAAAGAGAAAGAAAAATGTAGGTAATCCATCAAATGTAGATAATCCATCAAATCCATCAAACCACACACAAGTGGATAAAAATTAGTCAACGTGAACAAAACAACTGTAAAATACTTTTTTTTTAACAAGAAAATTTTGAAGAGAAAGCCAATTCTTTTTGGTGAAGAGTGTTGGGGAAGATCAGTCCTTAACACATAAACACTACTGGGGTTTGTTCTTTTTGGAGAACATTTACTGTTCAATGTAAAAAAAAAAAAAAAAAAAAATTCAGTCATAGCAAAATTCTCTTTCAAAGACTTCATTATTAGAAATCAACCAGTATAATCCTGCACTGATCTACTCAAGCAGGTGAGGACCTAGCAGGGATGATGGTGTTGGTTGATTATTTTGATTTCACCCTACAGCAAATTTTAAAAGGCTACAATGGATTTGGCATTCCTCCCATTGAAATACAGTCTATTCTCCCTTTTTTTGAAACTTTTCATTGGTTTGTTTTACTAAAGAATAGCGAGGTGACTTTCTGGAACTTCTAAGGTTAGGTACTATGAAATTTGAACCAAACATTGGGTTTTATGGAATGTTTGGTCTTAGACTCTTCCTCTCAGAACCCGGGACCAAAAGATGCTCAAGACACTTGGAAAATCCATGTGAGTGTAATGAAATGAACACCTTTGTTTAGAAGGAAACAAGAAGACAAAACCATACTAGAAACAATTTAAATGTTCAAGAATGTAAGGATGGTTATATATATATATGTATATATATATGTATATATATACATATATGTATATATATATATATATATATATTGCTAATTGCAACAGAATACTGATAATAATTTAAAATGAATTGAAAGAATGATAGAATAGGGCCGGGCATGGTGGCTCGTGCTTGTAAGCTTCAGCCTATGAAGTGGCTGGGGCTAGGGATTGCGGTTTGAGTCCCGCCTGGGGCCCGTAGCGAAACCTAGTTCCAAAAAAAATAGCTGGGTGTGGTGGTGCGGGCCTGTAATCCCAGCTACCTGGGAAGCTGAGTCTGTGGTACCCCGGGCAACAAGAGCCTGCGGTTCCACGGGCAAAAATAGCAAGAACTAGTCTCAAAAAAAAAAAAAAAATGATAGAATAGAATCAAAATCAGTGCAAAATAAGTGTATACATCATGAAGTCAGTTTATTATTATTAATTATTATGTTAATTAATTATTATGTTAACAGTGTTGTTTGTACAGGATCCAGTGATGTTGCAGTAGTACTCCCACCACAAAACACCCCTTGTGTACCATCATAGTCGGTTGTGCACTCTCCACATTTTGTGCTTACCCTACTTTCTCTCTCTATAAAAAGTTTAGAGTGTAACTTACTATTAGAGAGCTTGTATAATGTAGATAATGCTTTTAAGTTTTCTTCTTTCAGCATGGTTTTTAAATCAGATACTTTTTTTTTTCAATAAATACTGAGTACACCCCATGTATACAGTTTCAGAATAGGTTCACAATCAATGACAATTACAGTAAGCAGGAAGCATTTTTGTGTTAAGTTTTACTGTTCAGAGTGACAACTTAGATGGAACAATGTAGTTCAAACATAAGTAGAATCTTTTCCATTCATTTTAAGATATAGACTCTTTTTTTCTTTTATTTCTTTCTCTACTCATTATGGATCACTTCAATAACATTTGATTTGTTTCTCTTACCAACTTGGCACTTTTTGTTGGTGCTTCATTTTTCACTAATGGCAATTGCTGGTTATAGACCTAACATGACATGACTACTGAATTGAAGCATTTTACACTATTATAGCTCAGTGCTGATAAATGCAGCTTTATATACTCCAAATTAGTTCTATAGAGGATATTAACAAGTCTTAAATGATCAGCAAGGACAAAGTTATAGGAAGTATTTTGAAGGAGAGCTTAGCTGCCATAGCTAAGCCATCTCTCTTGTCCATCCTTTTGTACCCTGAATTCAACTCTCAACAAAAGTCATAATAAAAATGCCCAATAAGACAACTGTAGTTTATATTGTTATGAATACTATATAGTAAAATAATTCTCTTTTCTAGATTTAAGTAATATGAATTCATAAATATTCTTTGCTTACTGAATATCTACTTTTTATTTTTGCAATTTTATTCCATTTGACAATGGATTTGAAAAATAAAAGTAATATTATAAGTAACTATTTAGTCATTGACTAAATGAAGCAAAGAAAACATTTGTCAAAAAGACATTTCATATTACTACCTTGATTCCTTTTTAACATCAATCTTCCTAGACATTCTCTCCTTTTTTAGTTTAACTATTTTCTATTGATGTGTAGAGCTCATTCTTACATATCTGGCTATTTTAACTTTAGATTTTCATCTTCTCGTTGACATTTGATCAACATCTTTATTATTATTATCTTTCTACAAGTCATCCAGGATATCAACAATTCAGATTTATTTCTCTAGTATTAAACTTTCTCATGAATGTAAGGCTTATTTTAATTACATAGTAAACCCTGAGAGGAACTACTCAGTGTGTCTTATAGACAAAATTAAGAATCAGACTGAATAAAGTGTACAAACTTATTAAGCCAGTTAAAAAAAGTACAGTTATTTAAATTATCTAGATGATAAATTTTCTTACCAAAATACATTTTGTATATAATGAAACCTGCTTCTCCAACATTTTCAAACTTATGAAATAAACATACTTTGTCTCATACAAGTTTCATATTTAAAGAGACAACTCTGATCATTCCATCTCCAATAATATCTACAATACAACTTGTTCATTTGTTCTAATCAAAGGGTAGCAAAACATTTTAACTAAATTTCTTTTCACTTTGTCCACTATCCTTATTTACAGGTTTCCTAATCTCAACTCTATTGAATTCTATTTCACTAACTACCTGAGTTATAGTTCTTAAGCTTAAACCTTTCCTTATCATTCTCTTAAAGTTTTCCAAGAAACCTAAATGCATGCAGGATGAAATCCATGCTCCCAATCTTATCATTCACATCTTCATTATTATTTAGTGTGTGCCTTTTGCACTAAATCCTATGTGTTTGACTTTAGATCACTCTCTCATTTTTTGATGTGTGAAAATACCACTGTCACACTTTCTCTTAGTTTTTGGCACATTCTTAAAATATATACATGTTTGCAACTAGGTTTCTGAGAATTTGTATCATGCTTATTTTAAATTTTGAACTAGCATCTCTGTAAATCATTGATTGTCTAGGCTGCAGTGTGCTGACTTTTATATTTATGATTTTCAGATTTCTGGTAAATTGTCATAAGTTAATGATGATAGAGAAAAATTTAGGGCATATTAAATTTTGGCTCTCTCAGATGTTCTGGAGGATATGGAATGCCGAAGGCAGGTTTTTGTAAAAACTCTGCATTTAAGGTTCTCCATTTGTTATCCTCTCAAAAATGTAGACCTATTATGTAGAAAATATAGCTCTCATATGGTTCTGTCCCAAGAGCTTATTCTGTCAATGCAGTGATCCCCAAATTCAGCTGTAATTTTTAATCAACTGGTATATTTCACAATACATGCTGAGTCTCAGTGTTTCAGTCTTGCTTACTTGATTTTAGTTGTACGCCTGACACCAGAATTTTTAAAAGTTTTCCAGATAATTCTAATGTGTAACCAGTATTGAAATTATTTTTATAATCAGAAGATTTAATTTACAGAAAACAACCTATATTATTGCTCTGTATTCACAGCTGCAGTAATCTATTACAGTGGTTCTTAAACTGCAGGATGCTTTTGGATCAACTAGTAGGCTTGTAAATTTACATTACTAAGACAAGCCAAACCTTTGATTCTAAAGCTTTCTCTGAGAATTTGCATTTCTACCAAGAACCTCCCCACCTCCTGCCAACTCCCCGAGGTGATGCTGGTGCTAGGGCTCCACTATTTAAGAGAAAAACCAGACTGCTGATATTTATGCATATGCTTAATTGATAAAATTGCGTGGATATGTTCCTGGTAATATTTTATCACTTTTAAAATTATTTAAGACAGAGAATACATCACACACATTCAATACACTATTTCTATTTAATGACTAATGAATTTGTTACAAAAATATTTTGAAACATTGGGCCACTGATTGAATTATGCAGAAATCATAGAATGTTGAAGAACTTATATTTGAGGTCACCATTCTAGATTGAAAACCTAAAAATTATAAATTGAATTTTTAATGTTTGTCGTGATCTAAATGTTTTCCTACATTATCCTACATTTCATACTTGAAAATATAAGCATGAGTACATCATTTCCTCATAGTCTAATGAAAGATTAAGTATAAACATACAAAATAACCATAACAGAGTTTAAGATATTATATTTTGATTTAATGAAATAAATCCATCACTACATCTAGAACAAAATTTACTGAGTTTATGAAATAATTTTGGAGATAGAGGTTCATTGCAATGTTTTTACTTTGTTAGCCTTCATTGCTCTAATAATACTAAGTAATATATTGATTTATGCTGATAACATTCAGACTATATAATATAGATATGTGTGATGTAACATAGCTACGTTGCATATTATTTTTCCATGAAAATGCCACTGTAAATTAAGTATTTTAGATGTAACTATTGTTCTATCACCCAGTGTTTTATACTTTATACTTACCAAGCTGTGTGACGCAGAGAAATTTCAAAGCAAGGATGCATTAAACTTCAGTTTTCAGAAGAGGAATTCTGTTTGTAAATGATTTACATTGATGCCTGACTTATAGATACAAAGCACTATCCTGCTGAGATTCCTGTCTTTCACAGAAGACTGTAAAAAATTTAATGAATACTACCATGCTAACGTTAACATTTTATTGAATCTAAATTTAGTGGACTAGAAATTTGAAATGGTTATATACTTTTTCCTGTTCTCTGCCTTTAACCGTCCTTTAGCATATCTTTCTTTCTCCTTGAGCACATCTTTGAGCTCACACTATAAAAGGAGGGATAATATCCTTCAAATAAATCTCAAGGAGTGTTTGATCTGCATTTGTTCTTGCTCTCTATGAGCAAAGGGTACTTAAGTCTCCTAGGTCCCAACTGGGTTACTAGTTATCAATTCACAGGTACAAGAAAGATCTACCCTCCACTCTGTTACATGATTCTGAAAAATCAGCAGGTTAAACTCATAAACTGAAATACTCATACAATTAATTGTTGCCTTACATTGAAAATCTATCCTTAAGATTCAATTAAACGAAATATTTACTTTCTGAATGACAATTGTTTAAAGTCAGTTGCTTTTAAATATATTTAAGAACATATTCTAAATATACTGAATATATATACTGAAAATACATTTCAAATATAAAAATTATGTATTTAAAATATTTTAGAAACATGAAATAATATTCTTGTACAAACATCTTATTTAGAAATATATTATTCTGGAGATATAGAAATATTTGATTCGGTCAAGTTTCCCTGCTTCTACCATAATCACCACAAAAAGCTATCAAATCCTTTCATCTGTTTTGGAGCATTTCGGTTGTTTCCATATCTTGATTACTGCAAATAGTGCTGCATTAAACATAGTGCAGTTTTCCTTTTCAATTAGTGTTTTGTATTTGCTAGTAGATTCTTAGGCGTGGAGTAATTGGGTCATATGATATATCTATTTTTAGTTTTCTTCACAGTGGTTGGGCCAGCTTACATTCCCACCAGCAGTATAAGAGGATTCCTTTTTCACCACATCCTCACAAGTGCTTGTTGTTTCCAGTTTTTAATATGGGCTATTCCCCTGGGTATGAGGCGGTATCTCATTGTGGTTTTGATTTGTATTTCTCTGATATTACAGATAGATCAAGAAGATGAGGTATTATGCACAATAAAATATTACTCAGCAATCATAAAGGATAAAGTCATGCCATTTGCAGTAACATGGATTGAACTGGAAGAGGTTATGCTAAGTAAAATAAGTCAGCATAAAAAAGATAAATAAAGATGGTTTCACTTATGTGTGGAATATAGAGAAAGCAAGGAAAGTTTCAGAAAAAAAGAAGGTGAAACTGGTGAGGCAGCCACAGAACTGAGACTTCCAAGACAGGAAACGATAAAAACGGGAGAGAAGAACACCAGAGACTGCGGTGATAGATCACAGGTCTTATGGTCGTGGAAGAACTACAGGGACTAACCTAAAGAAAGAAGTCAGCTACCATCCAAAGAGTAAGAATGATGTAAACAAAAGTACTTTATCTAAAAATATACTTACAAAACTCAGAAATTAGCACAGATTAAAAATAAAATAATTTCAAAGAAAAAATAAAATTAAATGTAAAAGCTGTCAACAATTCTCTATCTGAAAACTATAAAATAAGGAAAAAGAAATTTTTGTAGCCCAATTCAAAGCTTTCACTAAAGTTGTGCTTTTTTTTTTATAGCACCATTTCAATGATAAAAACAAGTAGTAAATTTAACTTTAAATATCACATAATGAATTTTCAGAAGTTATAGGTGACCTAATATATTATGTAGGGCATAAAGTGTGCTCATATTTTTAAAATTGCATGTTAAATTAATAAACATTGAAGGAAAGACACAAGCTGAATTAAGGCTAAGTAGGGTATACATACCAGAGGAAGAATGTTTTTAATTAGCTTTTAAAGGGGAAAGAGGTCTAGGAAAAAAATTAAACATGGTGCTCTCTCTTTCTGGAGAGTAGGTAAGAGTAAAGTACAATAGGATGGAAAATAAATATTAAGGTGAAATTATATAAAAAGTAAAACCTCAAATTCTCTCAGATGACCACTAAATTCTATACTCTAGTATCTACTTACACATTTCAATGATGTTATCTCTAACTTCACAGTCTTTCTGTTCCTGAAAATTTCTTCTCCAACTTGGAGGAAAATGGGGATGCCCCGCAGATGAAAGCTCAAACAGAAAAGACCATGATTTGGGGGCTCACTGATGTTCCCAAGCAAAGACCCCAAAGCTGTGCCCCAGTGTCTATTCTAGTTTTTTCTCTCCATAATACTATATAAAAGCACTTATTATCTCATCAGGGACACAAGAAAGCTGCTTACAACATGTATATATCTTAATATAGCTAATTTTATATTACTAATTTGTTTTTTTAAATGAACTTTAAAAAATGAAGTCCATTGATAATATTTTTCAACATTTCTTCAATCTGCTTTAACATGAGAGAGAGGGACAGCTGTCGTACTTAGGTTAGACAGTGTTAGCATATTTCTTCACACTAACTTCATTCCCTTTACCAATTATTAACACTAATTCTGGATCACGCTACATTTATGAACAATATCTTCCCATTTTTTTTCACCCTGAATACTCTCGGTATACTTTTTTGAACTCTGTAGGTTCAAGAAAGCCATGTCTCCATACCAGAGAGTTGGCGAAATTTTGCAAAATCCTTATACAAATTTCTCTTGGCATCAAGTGCTTCTGTTTATCATCTTTCTGCTGAATTAACAGTTCATTGGTGATGTCATGTATCCATGTCCAGGAGTCAGATTGAAATCCAGATTATATATCTTTCTGTGGGCAGCAGGAATCCTGCATCAGCTAAGATGACCTTTGAAGGTTTTAAATGGAATGTTCAAAATTATGAAAAGGTCCAGATTTTGTCTGAGGGTTCAGCCTGAACTAAAGTCCCATGAAAGTCATCAGGTAATCTAGTGTTCACTACTGATTCTCCAGCTCCAACACAGATGTGTGATGATGGGGTATTGACCAAAAGACTTTTCTCTTTGGAGTGTTTTACCATATTCAGTGATAGCTTTGATGTCTCTAGTAAGAAGTGGTTGTTGAAGGCCAAAATTCTGGATGATACTCTGGCACAGTGCCCTTGCTTAACCCAAGTGGACAGGTGATGACTGCACTCAGGACATTGGCAATCATCACCTTTCAGTGGAAGGAGAAAGATTGAAAAGCCCTAGGGACTTGTTTTTCTGTTTGAGTACTTTGATTTCATGACAGAGTGATCCAAAATCTAATACTAAAATTCTCTAATGTGTCCATTAGATATACACCTTTACCTTTAACAAATGTAACTCTCTTGTTACTGCTGATGAATGTCTAACCGATTTTTAAATTTGAACAGACTAAGAATCTACAGTTTGCAAACAGGTAATGTCATTTCACAAAATAAGTTATTATTATTATTATTATTATTATTATTATTATTATTATTATTATTTTGAGACTAGGTCTTGCTACTTTTGCCCGTGTAACTGCAGGCTCCCTTTGCCCATGGTTCCACAGACTCAAGCAATCCCCAGTCTCAGTTTCCCAGGGAGCTGGGATTACAGGCATGCATCACCATGTCCAGGTAGTTTTTGGGACTAAGTCTTGTTATGTTGCCCTGAGTGGGACTCAAACTGCGATCTGTAGCCCCAGTTGCTTCAGTGACTGAAGCACACAGGCACGAGCCACCATGCCCGGCTTCCTAGAATAAATTGACAAACTTCTTTTCCAGAATGAGAATAATTTGTACAGACTTAAGTATTTCCCCTTCACTACCACTCTTCATTGATAATCAATTACTGAAAATGACATTTTTTGTGTTACATAGAATGATGTTATACAAAAGTCCTCCAAATCATTTTGCTTTACAAAAAAGTTAATCGTTTTCTCAAAGTAATTAAAAATTTTAGCTAAATTTAAAGTGGAATTTAATCTCTTAGACATTTTGTATGAATCTCATGTATCTTTCAATTTAAAATTCTTAAGAGCAGAGAATTTTATAAACACCAAAACCTTACTCATGCAGCTCTGTCCCATTTGGTAGAAATATTCTTTTTTTTTTTGGTAGAAATATTTTATAAGGGCAATAGTTTTGTGTAAACTGTTACAGGAATACCCTGATTTGCAACTGATAATACCTCAGTGATTTATTGGTATTCTTATTTTAATTGTTTGGCAGAACTGAAGGAAAAATCTGTATGAAATATAAGCAATTTACTTGTAGTTACTGCTGATGAATATCTGTGAAATAAAACTGAGATCATATATCCCTGCAGTAACTTTAGTTCTACTTTTATTTTGATTATAACATTGATGATTTTCTACCCTTGTCATATATAGCCCTGCATCATTGGTTTATTTTACTAAGTCTAGCAGAGCCATTAGATATGAAAATTTGAGTTCAATATAATCAAATAATGCAGCTGAAGTTAACTAGCTTGATTATACTATATGAAATACTTTGTACTATTTACTCATATGAGTGAAGAAATAAAAAAATGTATTTTGATTATGTTATTTTAAAATAGTATTTGTAAAATGTTAACCCAGTAGTGTGCAATAGCCTAGTTCTGATCTGTATTCATATAACCCAACCTTAAAATTCATTAAAATATAATTTTATTGAATATATATTATGACATTATATCTTTCATCTGATAGTGAGTGCTTCAAAGTTGATAGTGTATCTTATTTAAAGTGTCAAAGATATACTAGTGGCCAAGGTACATAAAAATTATCCTTAACATTTATCACCAGGGAATTGCAAATCAACTACATTTATGCAGATATCACCTCACAACCATGAGAAAGTTCCACTTCAAAAAAAAAAAAAAATCAGAAACAACATATTGGTGAGGGAATAGGGGAAAAAGGAGGAATGCTAATAAATATGCTGTTGGTAGGAATGTAGATTGATCCAGACCTTAAACAATATGGAGATTTTTCAAATAATAAAAATAGATTCTGCAATCTTACTTCTGAGTATCTACCTGAAGACTGTTAAAAGACTAATTCAAAGGGATAAATGTACTTCTTTTTTCATTGTAGCACAATTTATAATCACCTACTTATGGAAACAACTTAACTGTGCAATAACAGATAAGTAGACTGAAATTATTTGGTACATACAAACAATGGAATATTGAGGTATTTTTAAAAGATGAAATATTGCCATTTGTGACAACATGGATAAAACTGGAGGGAATTGTGATATCAAAGTGAGTCAAGAGAAATACAAATAATGGATGATTTCATACATATGTGTAAAATATAAAAAAAAGCAAATCAAACAAAAGTAAAAAAAAAACAAACCCTAAAAATCTGACTGGAGAATAAAGTTTACTAGAAGAATGAGGGGAATTAATTAGAAAGTGGGGGGTACAAATGGATTATGGTGGAAATTATGAATCCTTTCTTTGATGGTGGATGTGATGTGGTAATAGACATCTGAAAAAGTGTGAACCTGTGTATACCAATCATATATAGTGCTGTGGACAAACAATCGTTAAAAAAAAAAAACAGAAAACAAAACAAAACAAAACAAAACAGAACAAACAACAAAAAATTGAGATGCGCTCTGTGTGTAAAACTCAGACTGGCTTTAAAACACAAAACAAAACAAAAGATTGCAGAGTAATTTCACTAATGATTTTTGTATTGATCACATGTTAAAGTGACAACATAATATATATGTATATTAGATTAAACAGAACATTAAAATTAATTAATTTTAATTAAAATTATATTTTACTTTGCAAACATGGTTAGTTGAAAACTACATGAGTAACAGACAATAAATATAAAAATCAATAATCATTAACATTACAGGTGGTTAGGGAAATGAAGCTGATAATCTATAAAGTACTTCCATCAGGCTTATATCAAACTTTCTGAAATAACCATACATTTCAATGAGAAAAAAAGATGATATATATTCAAAAAAGTAAAGACAAAAACTGTCAACAAAGAATATTATACTTTGCAAGACTGTCCATCAGATATGAGAAAAAAGTAGAAGTCTTCTAAAAAAACAAACAGAAACTGAAGAGGCTGTCCAACAATATGCTTCTCCTACAAGAAAAGTTGAAAGGAGTTCTCCTAAACAGATCCAGAGGGGCTTGAAACAGCAATCAAAAGTCACCCAAAAATTCAAAAGCCCAGGGCTAACTGGATTCACTAGTGAACTTTACAAAACATTGTAAGAATTAATAGCTATCATTCTCAAACCCTTCCATAAATTTGAATATAAGAGAAAACTTCCAAACTTATTTTATGAGGCCAACATTACCTAGATTTTGAAACCAGACAAGAAAGAAGAAAACTACAGCTCCATACATCTCAACAAAATAGGTAGAAAAATTGAATCCAACAAAATATTTAGACATTCACACATCATGATCATGTGAGGTATACACCATAACTGCAAGAATGGTCACAACAAATGCAAATTGATAAATGTATTACACTGCATCAACAAAAAGAAAGACAAAAATTATATGATCATCTCAAAAGTTCATTTGACAAGATTCAATATCAACTTAATATCTGAAATTTTCATCAAAATGCATAGAAAATGAAGGTACCAATAAAGCCATTAATGATGTATCTACAGTCAACACCATTCTTAACCAAAACCTGATTTCTTTTAAATCGCAAACAAGGTAAGACTATCTACTCTTATCACTAGTATTTAAAATAGTGTTGGAAGTTGGAGCAAGAACAATGTGACATGATGAAGATATAAAAGCTATTCAAATTTAAAAGGAAGGAGTAAAGCTATAACTTTTTACAGATAACATGAAAATTCAAAAAGAAAATTCCTGTCTCCACTGAACAGTTTAGAAAAAAATAAATGAATATAGTTAGGAGGCAGGTTACAAAATTAATATACAACAATCTATGCACAAATAAATTGACTAATAAAAATAGAAATCAATAGAATAATCTCAGGGACATTTTTTATCAAAAATGATTAAATATCTTGAAATAGTATAAATATAAAATTAAAAGACATGATACTAAAAACATAGTTGAGATAAATAAAAGAAACAAAGAAATGGAAATGTACTAAGGGCTCAGAGATTGAAAGCTTTTTTATCATTGAAATGACTTTATTACTATTAATCTATTAATATATAGATTCAGTGCAATTAAAATCTCAATAACATTATTAAAATATCAACATTCTTCAAAGAAACAAAATGAAACATCATAAAATATATTTGGAAGTTTAAATACTCCAAATAGCAAATAAATTCCTGAAAGAAAAGAACAAAAATGTAAGTGCCACATTTCCTGTCTTCAAAATACAATTATAACAGCTTGATATTAAAATAAAGACATACACCCATCAACAAAATAGAACTGAGAGCCTGAAAATTAAGTCAAATGTATATTGACAACTAATGTGATGAAGAAACCTAGTGCTTGGAAAGGACCAAGGAAAATATTTTCATTAAATGGTGTTGGGGGAACTGGATAACCATATGCAAAAGGATGAAACGTGACCACTACCTAGCACCATGAACAAAATTAATGCAAAATGGTTAAAGACGTGAATGTAAAACCTGAAACAATAAAATATATTGGAGAAAACATGGGTGATACACTCTTTGACTCCTTCACATCAACTTAGATATAATGTGAAATTCCAGCATTAAGTGAAACAAAAGCAAATGATATTATATCAAAGGAATAATTCACTCAGTGAAGTAAATGTGAATCAAAATGAAAGGACATCCTACTGAGTGAGAGAAGATATGTGCACATCATATAACAATGAACTAACACCTAAAATATACAAGTCACTCCGAAATTCATTTTTTAAAAATTAACCTAATTTAAAAATAGGCAGATTAGCTGAACAAACACTTCTTCGAAAAAAATTATAAATGGCCAAGAGACACAACTAAAAATATTCATCATTTCTCATTATTAGAGAAATGCAAGTGAAAACAATATTGTTTTCAATATTGAAAACAAAATGTATTTCATATCACTGAGAATTGCCCCTATTCAAAAATAGAAGAAACAACTGTTGAATAACACGGAGAGAAGGAAACCGTTTTACTTTTTTGGTGGGAATGTAAACTGATACAATCATTATGGATAGCAGAATGGAGATTCCTCAAAAAATTAAAAATATAAATTCCATATTATTCAGTCATCATGCTAGTAGATATTCACCACCCAAATACAAAACCATTGATTTGAGGAGATATATTCACTTAGGAAACAACCTAAGTGCCCATAGGTTGATGTCATGATATAGAAGATGTAGTATACATACGCAACTGACCACTACTAAGTGACAAACGAGATGAAACCCAGCTTTTGCAAGAATATGAATGAACCTAGTGGGAATTATTCTGAGTGAAACTGGCCAGAAAAAAAAAAATACCATAAATTTTCACTCAGACACATTACAGAAAACAAATAAATGGCAAAACTAAATAAAGCAAAAGAAAACTTTTCAATGGTAAGACTAATTAGTGGTACCCATAGTTAAATACAAGGGAGAGGTACACCAGAGAAAAAGGAGTCTACGGTATAATAAAGGATAGATTTGAATGTTTATTTGTGAAATTATGAAGTATACACACATGATAATGCTCAACAATGAAAACCTGAAACCTATATAATGTTAAATTGCAATGTTACTTTTAATTAAAAATTTTAAAAAGAACTCTAATGAATAAGCAAGGTAATGAGACAAAAACAAACAAAATGGGAAAGGGACATAAATTGGTATAACAAGGTAATACCAGTTCAGTAGAAAACATGAAACTAATTATCTACCAATAATTAATACAAATGTAAGCAATAAATAAATAATAGGAAAAAAAGTAGAATATATGATAGTGCCAAGTATTGGAAAGGAATTGTGAATTTCTCATAACAATATAAATTGTACAAGAATGGGGAAGCAACTTGGCAATACTTCGTAAACTGAAAACAAGGGTTACAATAAAAAAAGGAAAACAAACTAAAGCAATAAAGTGAACTAAAAGCAAACAAAACTACAGTGACTATCCAGTCCTCATTCTTGTTTATCTTTTTAACACTCCATTTGTTTTCAATATTTCTATCAATTTTACTATACCATAGCTATTATGGAAGAAAATTTGACTACGTTTTTACAACAGTTCCAGGTGTAAGTGAAATTTTACCAATTCCAAATTCATTGGATCAGGTGATAACCTAAAGTTAACTTAAGCTTTCGACCTGAATTTGCCAAAGTGTGACAAGGTAATGGGGTAAGCTTAACTGTGACCATGGGAGTGTGGTTGTGACTCAAATACCAAAGAGAAGAAATTAAGATGACTATGTAGTGTTCATAAAGTTTGGTAATTTGAAAGGATGAATGACTGATTGATTGAATGATACCAAATCATAAAATTCATTTATAAACTTCTAATCAATAAGCTTTGATTGATATATTATTGGAATACAAAGTATTTTTTATTTGATGAGCAAAATAATAATTAAACCAATATTTTGATTGATATTCCTGTATGCCTGCTTTCCTTTTTAATTCTGTGTTTTTCTTGACAGCAGGTTATTAGAAAGTCTTTAAATACAGAATTTGCTTTTCTTATTTTTCATTCTGTAGTGAGAGAATATTTTGTTTTCACATTATAGAATGTTCACTATAGGTTCTTAGAAACTGCTATATTTATTATTTCCAGGGATTTATGTTGAAAGAAGATGTTTGTTAATCCAACATACAAATATACTGATATTTAATACTGAAATTCTTAAATTCTCTTAACTCCTTTCATCTAACAGCATCATTATGTACTTCACACGGATTCAATAATATCTATATAAATTTATATAAAGATACAAATCCTATACACAAACTCTGTAGTTTTTCAAAGCCCTTTCTTGAGGTTGGAATGTACTAGATCAGGATGCAGGTCAATTATGGGGCAACATAAATAAAACCAAACCAAGAAACAGGCCAAGAAGAGAATGAATAAGCGCAAGAAAATGCAAAAGCAGTAGAGGGATGTTTGGTAATCTCAACTAGATCATGAGTTTGTGATTTGAGATTCTATATTTCATGTGCGACAGTGTGTTGACAGACCTCTGGACTCCATTTAATACTTTAGGTATCGATTAATATTTTCTCTCCCCCATGCATACAGCTTTTGAGCTCACCTAGGACATTAATACACGTTTCAAGCATTCTTAAGACTACTGAAAGGTCGCTATCAGTGTTATAGCACTGTGCCCTTTCTACAAAACCAAAATTAGGAGCTTGCAAGTGATTTCTGGGGGAGAAACATTTTTGTTTAAACTATCCATAGTTCCGGTCTTGGTATGTTGCTACTGATGATCATGTAAGCGGAAATTTTAATCTCATTAAGTTTTCAGTACATTTTTATCTAGAAAATATATTTGATGAACTTCAAAGGAAAATTATTTTTGACTTATTTAACAATGTTCACATATTTTCACTTTGCGCTTTACACAATCTTTTTTTGGGGGGTGGGGGGGGTGTTGTAAAGCGGATTACAATTCTTCACTTCCTTACTTGTAACCCATCCCAGAATTCGAGGCCCCGCCTAGGGACAGGGCGCGTGCGTTTACCGTCGTAAGTACCGACGTCACTAAACGCGCCTGCCTTACCTGTTAGCAACCGAAAGCGTCCGTGGTAGCAGTGGCTGCTGAGATGTACGAACTTCCGGTTCTCCCGGCAGCTGCTGCCACTGCCGCCTCTGCCCGCTGCCGCGACCGGGCCTTAGCCCAGGATTTGGTGACCCCTTCCTCTTCTTCCACTGCGCCCATGGTTCCTTCTGGAGCCCGGGTGCCGGGCCGGGAGGCTCCTGCGTGGTGAGAGGGCTGCCAGGGGACGATGAAGGTCCCGCACTGCAGCTGCTGCTTCCGCCGCCTCCTGACCTCAGCCCTCCTGCTGCTGCTGCTGCTGCCAGGATTGAGGGGGCCCTTGGCGGTGTTGCTGCAGGCGGCCGAGGTCGCGCCCGACACTGGCCCGCCCGACCGTGGGCCGCGAACCTCACCGCCTCTGCGGCCTGGCCCTACAGCCGCCCACTCTCAGGGCCGAGCTCCCGCCGAAGCCACTGGGCCTCAGGGCTCTGTTGGCAGCAATGGCAGCAGCACCGGAGCGGGGATTATGGCTGACGAACACGGAGGGAAGGCGGGGGAGAAAGGCTCGGTGGGTGGTGGCCTCGCTGTGAGCCCCAACCCTGGCGACAAACCCATGACCCAACGAGCCCTGACAGTGTTGATGGTGGTGAGCGGCGCGGTGCTGGTGTATTTCGTCGTCAGGACAGTCAGGTGAGGCGAAGCCTCGAGGAGCCTCCCCATCAGGGCTGAGAAATGGGATGCCTAGTGACCTCTGAAACAGCAGATTTCAGTAACCTGATATTACCC
>PVHY01007584.1:24164-51333 GCA_004024945.1 Uropsilus gracilis
TATATATATATATATATATATATATATATATATATATATATATATATATATATATATATATATATATATATATATATATATATATATATATATATATATATATATATATCCCCACCTCCAAATTTCTCCCTTGCCTCAACATCTTCCCCCCTCCCCCGCCCCCAAGTGGAAGTAATCTTGTATTCCACCACACTGTCTTGTAATACTTCTTTCTTTCCTTCTCTTTATTTTGTTTTGTCATTTTGCCTACCAGGCCACAAATTTTTTAAGAGCAGGACTCCTGTTTACTAGTCTTTGTCTTAGAGTTCTTTGCACAAATCAAGTTTGAATGGATTAACAGTGCAGAAGGACCTTGTTGTGGGTCCTTTATAAAGTTCTTCCCATAGAACAATTTCTTACTTTTGACTTTAAGTCTACCACAATGTAATTAGATTATACATTCTCTTTTGACCTGGAAAAAGTGATGCATTTATATGGTTCAATCTAATATGTGTCATAGTCCTCATTAATCAGAAGCATTATTATTTATTGTCATGCACAAAATATTTCAAAGCAAAATGATATTAGTTGCATGATTAGATGAAAATTGACACCTCTACAACAAAAGAAATGCAGTGTCATAAATATAACCCAGTTTTAGTATTGGGGCAAATACTTCTTTGAGTAATAAAAATGTCACTATTCTAATGACTTCTTTCACATTAAGGAAAACTGCCCCAGGAAGATATTTTGTCTGGTGTTGCATGGACTCAATGATAATTTATGATTATACAGTCCACTGAGCTTTGTTCGAATTTTTTGTCTCATTAACAAAATGTTTATGCCCTAACCATGATGAACCTTGTAAGTAGACCAGGATATTATTATTAGTCTTATAATGTAATAGATAGTTGCAACTAATCTACTACTTTTAATACCTTATTAAGTAAAAGAATCATATAATCCAATTAGTGATATTCCCAGTAACCTTGATTTGATATGTTACTTTATATTACTAAAGTAAATCTGTTCTGTGGCATCAATCATGATATTAAAATCTTCCCCCTATGTTGTAAGGTTGATTTGTAAAAAGTCTTTAACAGATTCTGTGAGTTATTTGGGGATCATCTCTTTGAAGAACTGAGTGACAGTGCCAAAACATCACTACTGAAAGGAGTTAGCTAATGAGGGGAGCTCTAGGTAGTTTCCTTCTCTGTGAATTAGAGTAAAGGATAGGTTTGCAGGAATGCAGTCATTTACTATTTTTCAAACTCTTCCAGTTCTACTTTCTACTCTATTGCTACCTACCATCTGTTATTTAATAGATTTCTTAAAATTTATTTAAGCCAAAAGATTCCCTTAAAGTAAATTTATTGTCATGATTGGAAAACCAACATCTCTTGCCTTTAAATAACTCATTGGAAAAAGTACAGTGTAAGCTAGTGTTTGTGGATGTGTACTCCATGGAACCCTGTGAAGTGGGAGGATTTGCTAATAGGGAATCTGTGAGATGAGGACTATTTTCAAAATAATATATTCTTCTTTAACTTTGTCAAGTACAAGAAATTGATGCACTTTAAATTCCATGTTGCAACTAACTTATAAGAACCATCTCGTTTTGGTACAGTGTCAAAAAAGAGTAAGCACTAACATTTGAAAAGATTTAAAATGGATATTCCTTTTCTGAGGTCATTCTGTGTAAACCTGAATACTTTTCATAGCCGTCAAATAATACATAACAAATGATGATTATTCAATCATCAAATATGAAACTATTTTCTATTTTTATTTTTGTTCTAATTCTATTTAAACTAGATATTGAAGACATTTGAAAATATGTAAATGACATTTCCACTGTTTTTACTGTTTTCTAAAGAGTTTTGACCTGTAATAAATTATTTTAAATATTTAAAAACTTTCTTAGCTTTAATTAGCATGTTAAATATGTACTCTGTGTGCACATATATATGTCTATATATATAAGCGTGTGTATGTGTGTGTGTATATATATATATATATAATCTACATAAATATAAGTTCTCTGGCTTCTGAATAATTTTTAAGAACGTAGTGGAATCCTAAGATCCAAATCTGGTGTAAACAATATTATTTGAGCTAGATGTTATTATTTGGTGTAAACAATATTATTTGAGCTAGATGTTATTGGTTCATAAAAGTCAGATTCACTTTCTATAGAAAGGGAAGTTGCAGAATATCTGTAAGATATTACAGAAATATTACTACCAGACTGAGACTTCCTTGTTGGTATTAGGAAAGATTAGAAGGTTAAAACAGAAATTAGTTTTCTTTACATTAATTTCTTGGGGTCTTTCTAGTGCCTATAAAGGACTAGACAACCATGAGTATAATGTTTCATGCACACATGCGCATGTATACACACGCCTTATACGTCTGATAATACATTTTGGGGATAATTTTTCCTTTTTCATTTTGTGTCTATCTTATAATCTACAGATATTTTTATTGTCTTTGATTCTCTTCATTTCTGTGAAACCTTCTAATGTTTACAATCTTTTTAGTCAAATTCTATTTGTTTAATATGTGTAGACAACCCAATTCTGAGTTATAGTTAAGTAAAGTTGCACTATGTAATCAGTAGCTAATACTCTATTATCCAAGGCCTAAATTGAGTTGATTTCCTGGTGTTCACAGCTTGATTGATGGTAACAATGTCTGAGTAATGTTCACAATTCATACATTTGGCTTTTAGGTTAATGGTGAAAACCAATGATTTTGTGATCACCCATTTTGGCTTCTTCTTCCAAAACATGTATAATAGTGCACGACCTTAGTTATTTGTTCCAAGGGGGAAGAACAGAGTAAAGCCATCATTTTCTTAACATGAGGTAACATTGAGGATATTTTACTTGTGAAACTTGAACTTTTTGAAACTTCCACTTTGTTTTTATCAATTTAATGTTTCAGAATGTATGACTAAGAAATAAGTTCCAATTTACTTTGGAAATTCTCTAGAGAAAAACCTATTCTCTTTGTAGAAACTGAAAAGATACAGAAACGGAAGAAATATTATATGCAAGGAATATAGTGAAAACATACAATCTCTAAGAAGAGTCTCTTTGTCTTACTCTTTATTGTATGTTTACTGCTGAGCATGTAAAGCATATTGTAGGCACTAAATAGTTGTCTGGTGAAGGAACATTCCTCAATTCTTTATGCTGCTTCATAAAAAAGTTCTTTATAATTCTTTGTACATTTTTAGGCTTTATATTGCTTTATATATTTGGAAATTTAAGGTAATTACTTCGTATTATAGAATAAAAAAGTGTGAAGACCTCAGTCTTAGATTCCCTTCTCTATAGGCCATTATTAAAGTAAAATTGCTACAGCAAGAAAAAATGTAGGGTAATTGTTTTTTAGAGTGCCTGTTGGTTATAGAAAAGCAATTTTTATTATCACTTTGTAAATAATGATTCTTGTCTTAAAAGTATAAAAATTATTTTTTCAACCTGGAATTGACACTTTTTTTTTTTTTTAATATTCAATATGGTATTCTCTAAGGAGACTCCCACTTAAATTCCAACTCTGCCATTTTTTTCTTCTGTGATTTTTCAGTAAGCCACTTTGCTTCTCTATTTTTATTTCCTCCTAGGAAGTGGGGCTATTAGAAAGCTTTTTTACATAGTGATTGTAAGCACAAAAATTTAGTATGTTCTCCTTCAACTAGTTAGTCTTTATTCAGCTGTTCAGAACCAGACACTTCTTATCAGAGATGAGGGAAATAGCTCTGCTAACTGGCATTCAAAGAGACATTAATCAAACAGTCACATAGATAATAGAGACACAGGACCTTATGAACAGATATTAAAGCCTGTCCTACTTAAATATAATATGGATTTATATATATTAAATTCATGAAACTAATTTGAATGATTACCACACCTATAAGCAATGATATAATATTAGTTATCTTGAAAAGAACTTTACTTTGTAGTGGAAATATTTCTGAGATTTTTACTTGCTATTGTAGTATCTAACATTTATTAATTGTTTATATCTCATTTGTAAGTATACTACATACATGCATTTTCCAGTTCTTACTGAAGCCTTCAGAATAGGCAATATTCTTGGGCAGGTAAAGACATTGCTGAGACTGAACACTTTTAAATAATTTGTCCACTGACACATATGGACCTGGTAAAAATCTGTTTAAACCCAATTCTGAACTTTCTCAAGATGCCAACGTGCTACTTCCTGTGATTAGTTAACCTATTGAAAGTTATACTGCTCTTAAGGATGGCTCATTTATTTATGTAGGAAAACATGTTTTCAGTGCCTACTTAAAGCATAATTTTATGACTGTTAATCCCCCTAAATTTCACTTAAAAAGTGAGTCAATTTACCATTTTCTTTATCATTATGTGTCTACCAAGTTGAAATAATTTACTTCCCTACCTAAGCCTGCTACCACCCTTTCATCTTCCAGTGTTTTTTAAATATCTATATATATAAATTTAAAATACATATACATATTTATATTTCTATTATAAAATACATATACATATTATACATGTACATATACATATTTATCATATATATTATTTAGTATATATTATAAAATATACATATGTATATCATATTTATTTTATTATATTTATATTACATATAAATATAATATAATATATAATATATATAATAAATATATAGTATAATAATTAACATATATTTATATATAGTATATTATTATAGTATATAATATATATTTATATGTAATATATTATATTTAATATAATATACATATGTATATGTATATATAATTTTACTTTTTTAAGCAAGTGAAAGGTGAATTTATTTACAACAGAAAGGAGGGGAAATTTAAGGAGAAAAGAGATACTAAAACAAAGTGGGATTCCTAGGCCCTTGGCACCAGGGCAGGCAAGGAAGCCCAATGGTGATATTTTAAAGCAACTTCTATTAATCTGATGATGCATATTTCTGTGTCCACTCCTCCTAGAACAAATCTTGTTGAATTTAGTATGTAGGGTTGTAACAATATCTTTCCCCTTAGGTTACTTAAGAATCTTTGTTAAGGAATTTATTTTCTTTTTCTCCCAGTTGACGTAAATTTTCAATACTGCTTTTGTAACCCATCAATAGAAATCTTTCAGTTTAGGCAAAACCAGGGAACACCTTAGTTATTTAGTTATTTAAGCATTTATTCGGTGTCCTTCGTGTACTAGGCCCTGTGATGAGAATTAGTAGTACTTAAGATGGAAAAAGTCCTTGCCTTCATGGACCTTCCCTGTGTTTATATATTTTGAAAAGTGGAGTTTTCCTGACAATTTAAATTGGTTTGCCATCAGTTAGCATTTAATGTTTTAAATACATGTAGAGAGACTCAGAATTTTGAAAATGTATATAACAAGTATAAATTCTTTGGGAATTCATATCCTTTGCACAAATGAAACTTAGCTTCCCAAAACATTTAGTCTTTCACTTATAAGAGTAAATACTAATTTGGCTTCTTGGTCATATTCTAAAAATACCGGGGTAATCATGTATCAATGGTATGACAGTGTGATACATCTGGATTTAGTATAAAAGAATAGTCTTGAGGAACAACTCTTATAAACCGAGAATAGAGCCTATTTAGTTTTTTGTTTTTTGTTTTTTGTTTTTTTTTTAAATCTATCCAGGACAGGGATAGTGTTCTCTGACATTTTATAAATGAAGTAAGTTTAATTAGACTGAGACAAATAAATGATCTTTATTCTACTAGAGGAGTCTTTATTCTGAAGAGTTTAGCTGAGTGTTACTGCTCATTCTTTCTGGAATTGTTTTCTTTCATTGGCTTCTGTTTCATTTTACTATCCTGATCCAATTTCATTTTCTGATCTAATGGGAAACCAGCTCACTAATCCTTGCTGTACACAGGTGTACAGTATATTATTGTTGGTTGCATTACATGCCCTCTCTAAGGTTCCACTCAAGTTTTCTAATATAGAGAAAATGATCATATCTACCAGAAAACAGTATTTTAAGGAACTATGCCAAGTACTCAGCATAGCTCCTGGAATATAATAATTGCTCATTGAATTTCATTAGTGTTAATTGCTGCTTTTTTTTCCCTAATACTCATTTCTGATCTCTTCCCTACTGGTGTCTTCCCTTTTCTCTCATAATCTAATCATAATCAACCTAGGCTTCTGGGAGTATTTCTAAAACTAACTTTTTTACACTCTTTCATATGTGACAACGTAGTTTGTAATAGTATTTACCATGTGTGTAGTATGGAGAGGGGGGGAGAAATATGTTAATTTAAGAATCAAATATCTGAGCATATTCAAATGTAGGTAGTAGGGAAAGAGCCAGTAGACAAATAGTTGTGAAGTTAAAGGAAAAGAGCATAAAGAACACATGGAGGGAGAGAATCTAAATAAAGCCAATTTGTTTGAAATGGCTGAGTCAAGGAAGGGGAGAGAGATCCTTTACTGGAATGGCCTTTTTTTCTACACTTTTTGTTCTATTCTCTGGGCTGCAATCTGGTGTCTTCTACAATGCTAAAAGTGGGTTTGGCAGGAATAATGAATAACAACATCATCTCAATTTCATGGACACTTTTTTCCTGTTTCAGTCAATACCTTATTTCTTATTTGGCTTAATATTTTCATTTAACTTTCCTGATTTTTTGTTACCTCTTCGAATACTTATACTCCATCTTTTCCATGAACTTCTTTCTCCATGAACTCTTCCTCTCCCTGTTCAATTCTTTTGTTAAGTCACTTCCTAAATGTCACTGTTCTCTAGCCCTCACCTTAACTTTTTGGAATTTTCCCACATTCTCTAAATGACCCATCCAAAATTCACTTCTTAATTACCTCTTTTCAGCTGTTAATTGCCTTCTGAGTTTTCATCTTGTATAGCCAGCCAATTTCTTACTGAGTAGGTAGTTCAAACTCATAGAGTTCGAAATTGGAGCCATTGTTTTTTTTTCCCCAAGTAATTCCTCCCTGCATTGTTCTCTCCAGAAAAGAGCTGCCATCATATGCACAGTATCACACACTAGGAAACTGAGCTACTTTGTCTTCTCTTTTGCTTACTATATCTATAGTAATATAAATAGATAACTATCTATAGTGATAGATGATAAATAGACTATATCTATATCTGAGCATCCGTTTTTACGTTTTAAGATATTTTTTACTGTATTGCCACTGGTGAGTTCCACTAACATCACTTTAGAGTCACATTATTTGTCTACTATGGGCACTATTCTAAGTTTTTTTTCTCCAATTATATCTGTATTTCTTTTTCAATCTACCTTCTAAACTGAAAAGACATGTTTCTTTTGAAATGTAGATTTTATCTGGCTGTGCTTGTATTTTAGCTGTACAATATAGTACCAACTAGCTACATGCAACTTTTACAAAGTTAATTTAAATTGGAATCCACTTTATTAGATGCTATAGCCACATTTCAAGGGCTTAGTGATCATAAATTCAGTGGCTACTGAATTAAACACCACAGTTTAGTATATTTCCTAATTGCCAAGAGATTCACTGAGTAATATTATTCAGTGATCTATAATTGGATAAGATCCATACTCCTTGGCTTAGTATTCAGTGATCTAAATCTTACTCTTATTTCCCATGTATATTATGTGTTCCAGTCTCAAGGAACCACCCAAAAAGTTATCCCAGACCTAATTGTTAATATTTACTACCTTAGTTCACTCAGGCTGCTGTGATAAACACACTACATATTGGGTAGCTTATAGACAACAGAAATTATTTCTTGTAGTTCAGGAGGTGGTAGGTCTAAAATCATGGTGCCAGTTGATTTAGTGTTTAGTGAGCGTCCACTTTCGAGTTCATAGACATATCTTTTAGCTATAACCTCACCTGGTGAATGGGCAGAAAAGCTTTCTTGAACCAGTTTTAAAAGGGCACTAGACCCATTGTGGGGATGTTGCCCTCACGACCTACTTTCCTCCCAGTGGTTCTGCCTCCTAATGGCATGGCATTACCTTGAAGGTTATATTTCACTATGAATTTTGGACAGAAGCATTCATACCATAGTGCTTGTATTATGACATTATTCCCAGTGAACTGTAGTATTGGTTCATTTGTCTTCTATGTCTAAGGAACACTGTTTGTTCCTTAGACCCTTTTAGACAATAGTAAGCATTCTTAAATAAAATAGCAAACAGAGATATGAAGAATATACAAACTAAACAATAACAAAAAAAAATCATGTGAATGAAGATTTGAAATATGAGGTAGCTGTAAGAGAAGTTTTAACATTCTTGTAATAATTCATTTTAATTCATTTTAAGTGCTTTCTATACATGAAGGGCCATGAGTTTATGATCTGTGTCTGTGGATAAAGTCAGCATTGGTTATTTAAGATGCATAAATTATTTGCATGTATTTACCATAGATGATATGCAAACTGTAGTTATAAATTAGTATATATTTACGATATACTGCTGTAGTCAAGCTAACATAATAAGGTACAGCCAGGAGATATATTTGCTTTTTGGCAGTTCAGAGAGTTGGATATGGGGAAACAACAGGAAAGCTGGGTTGAGATGCATTTGGTTAGTTGTTCCAGAGATTGATTAAAAGCAAAATAATATGAATTAGAAAGTTTTAGTACTAATATTCAGATGGATGGCGTAGACCAAAAAAATCCACCAGAATAACAGCATCAGTTGTACAGCCACTGTCAATTTTGATTAGTTGACGAATGTCTCTCAGTTTTTAAGTTATTAAACATTTGGAGTATAATTTTTGCTTCAATTTCTCAAAGTTTCTTAGTTCTTTCACAAGATTCTCCAGTGTCCATTTTTATATTTTCTATATTCTTTGTGAAAAAAAATGTCAGATCTTTATTTTTTTTAAAGAATTACTTATATTCTTATATTTCTGAAATACAAGAAACACAGTAAAAGTTTGAAATTACATTGAAAGATGCTGGCCAATTGCATTATTTAGTGGTATAAAACTGCATGGAAAACAAATCATTATTTGGGAATTTTACTGTAATTAAAATCATTTTCTTAAGTCATGTCATCATATCATATCATTTTCTTATGTCATGTCATGATAGACAGTTTTGCAAAGGATAGGCCACTTGAAGAGACTCAAGAATAATTATGAAAAACAGCCAAAAAGTTTCTGAAAGCATAGTGCTCTGAAACTTTGACTTGGGTTCAGTAGGTCCTGAAAGCACTGTTGCTTTCTTTACCTTAAAGTGGAATAACTAAAGTGATCTTGAGAGAGATCAAAAAGGATAAAATAATTTATTTTATCTTGTGCATCTAGATAGGGATAGCTCTGGCATCTCTAGAATTGTATTTGGTTCCATATAGGACATAAGGGGGTGATCGAGAAATCAATTTGTGTTTTGAAAATATAAATTTCAACTATTTAGTGTGTAAATGAGCAATAACTATATGTTACACTATGGTACATTTACATACCCCAATATGAAAATTAAGCTCCACAGCATAGAATACACTTTTTTTTTTCTAAGTGATTGAATGTTGTTGGTTTTAATTTGGGTCCTGTAACATTCTAAACAAGGTAAAATTAATGCATGTTTAATATATTTAGTTATTATCATTACCCTTTTTTTCTTAAACCAAGGTTATTCATATGATTTTGAAAATTGGTGAGTACCCCTACATTTTATAGTGGTATGTTTCTGGAAGTAATGTTCTATCGAACTTCTCATCCCAGAGCTGATATTCTCATATAAAGTTATAAATATCTTTGTTATATAGCGAAAAAAGTTAAAATATATTGTGAAGCCATATATTTCAGTTAAATAATATGTTTAACAGATATTTGTTTCTGCTTTATACCAACTCCTCTGTGCTATGGAAAAAATGAGCAACAATAGACCTGTTTTCTGCTTCTAAGAAAATAATGGTCTAGTAGGGAAAACAAATATTACCCAAATAAATATGCAAGTGATTTTTAACAAACACTTTAACCAAGATGTACATGTGTGCTATGGAAGCAAATAACAGGTGTTTGCCTTTAACCTAGCTAGCTAGCTAGCTCAAGAAAGGCATCCTCAGGGAATTGATGCTTGAAGTGGAACTGAAAGATGAATAGGCATTCATAGAGCAATGGTGTGGTGGATAAAGAAGAATGTGAGGGCAGTGACAGAAATATTGTGGTCATTATAAGAAATAAAAGAAAGCTTTGTGACTGGAGTGCAGAAGGTGAAGAGTGAGGTGAGCCTAGAGGGATAAAGATGAGCCATCCTATGTTGAGCTCTGTAGGTCATAGTCATATTATAGACTCACTATGTAGTACGGAGCAGTAGTGAACCATTGATGATTGTGGAGGATAGAGGGGAATTTGGGGGTGATGCGTACATATAGGCAGAGAGTCATGCAACTATTTTTGTAGTCAAGGTAATAAATGATAGTGTGCAATGTAAGTGAACCTCAATGATCAGTCAGTGAGACTATGGCAGCCATATACATACACCAATCTGACTTTAGGAGATGCTATTATGGAAAATATAGTTGACTGGAAGCCTATAGCTTTGCCCCATCGCAGCATTAATCCCAAGGCCATGATTTCTTGCCGTATTTCCAGCCTAATACTGAGTGCAGCCTACCTGGCCATAGGGACTAAAGAAGACTCTTTTTTCTACTAGCCAGCCTTTGCTTGAGGATTTGCCTGGTCAAAACATTGAGAATGACATTTTAGTTTATTGCTTTTAACTAATATCCTTCCTTTTCATTCTCTTTCACTGATGTCAGACCTGCATCAGTCTGTTCTGGATCTAGTCATGTCCTCTTCTCCCCCCCCCCCCTTAATCCTCAGTCCTTTACTCTAATAAAACTCCTGAACTGTGTATTAGTTTGCAAGTACCAAGTACCACAAAACAGGGGACTTAAAAAATGTGTTAGCTTATAGTCTGGGAGACTAGACTTTCAAAATCAAGGGTTTTGGCAGAGTTGGTTCTTTCTTATGATGTGAGAGAATGTTTTGGACCAAAAAAAATATGTTCTCCCAGGTTCATATGCAGCTATTGAAAAATAGGACCTGTGAGTAGTGTTAAAGGTTAAGGTCGTAAGGATAGAGCTTTATCCAGTAAGACTGGTGCCCTTATTTGAAAAGGAAGAAACAACAGAACATTCCTTAGACACACAGTGAAGGAGCCATGTAAGCACTCATGAAATGGTTCTTGTCTCAGTCCAAGAGAAAACAAGTCTCAGATACTTGTCTTGGTGGCACCTTGATCCCAGACTTGCCAGTCCACATATCTGTTATGTAAGCCATAAAGTTTATGGAATGTTATGGCAGCATAAGCAGACTAATATAGAGCATTTTCTGTTGCAAATCTATCTCCTTGGCTTGAGAATCACCATCTTCTTGTTCCCTTGGTGTTTATTCATATTGAGTTCCAAAGTTCATCTTTTTTTAATAAGTACACTATCCATTTTGTACTTAGACCCACTGTAACTACATTACTTGTTTCTGTAAACCCTCATCTTAAAAGTCATATTTTGAGAATCAAGTTCATATGTTTAAATCCTAATCCTTAGTTCTCTTTTTAACATTTTGACCTAGAAGAAACAAGAAGATAAGCATATAATCCAAACACTACACCATAGGAAGCTTTTGAAATACAAGGGAGGACAACAATAGAAAAAAGAATAACTGAAAAAAAAATGCAGTGGTTTGACCTAGGGTTTTGGTATTGAATGTTGTGCCTTCTGTGATTATACTGATTAAGCTCTAGCTACCATTTAGGATTACTCAGTGCCTGAGGTTGAAGTCCGAGAACCCAGGCACCAGGTTGATGACTGGAGATGGGGCATTGTGAAATTCCTAGTCAGTTGGCAAGTGCTTGAACATCCCTCACTGATTTAGCCACTTGGGCTGCAGGAGCGCTCTTTCATCATTGTCTGGTCAAGTGTGTCCATGATAGACCACGGATGATCGCCTAGAAACCCAGACCTCCAAAGACTCTTCAGAACCCTAGTCTGATCACAGCAGGTTTTATTGACACTGCCTTTCCTTTCTGGTTCTGACATAAGCAGAAGACTGTGTTACTTGAGTGCAGGCATGTGTCACGAGAACTTACAGATCATCTGGTGATGAAGCTGTCCATATACCTGCCTAGCCCAGCCACGGGATGGACTGGCACTTCTTGGTGCCAATGCCAGGTCAGCTAAATGTGTACACAGTCAGTGATTGCTCTGAGCATATGTTCCTCCCAGAGGAGACTAAGGAAAAAGTGAGATTAGGAACTCCTGGAAGCCCTGAGAGTCTGGGTGAGGGGTTGGGAGGTACCTTCTCAGAATTATTTAGCTAGCTTCCAGCAGCCCAGTTGCATTAGTTCAGCACTTGCCCTGGGAATCAGCACTCTTTATGATAAGTGACACCTACAGACTGTGGTATACTAGGAGCTCAGGGAAATTTTGGGAGCCCACGTAGAATAGGAGAAGTTGTTTTTCAGGACCTCGAGGGTAGCTGTCCATAGCCTGTTTGTCAGCTTCCTACCTACCTAGCTGTCAGTGTTCTTTTGGGAACAAGGAGAAGTCAAGAGGTGTTGTTGTTGCTTGGTCTATATTGAGCTATGGACTGAGGGAAATCCCAGGATTCCCTCAGGAAAGTAGTGATTAGTTTTGGGGATTATTGAGCAGGCCACCAGCAGCCCCAGATATGCCAGCTTCACATCATCCCAGCAGTCATTTTTCCTTATAATAGATGGTACTTATCTGGCTATCATGGGCTAGAAGCCTAGGGGAAAAGGGCTTATTTCTAATTGATAGAGGTTAAGGGTTGGAATGCTGAAAACAGACATCTTTCTTTTTCCTAAAAGGGAATTAGGGGGAAAATGTCAACCCTCTCACACTAGACTGAGAATTCACAAAGATTCAGTATCTAATCTGAGTCTTCAGGTTTTACTGAGATTAGGACAGAGGCATGAATGCACTCCACCTCAGTGCAGTGGTTCTAGAAATATGCACCCCCTCCCAGTATCTAGATCCTCCCATGCCTATTCCTGGTTCTGGCAAGGCCGAGTGGACCTATGTACCATGCCATTGTGTGCTTGTAGCTCCATGTTCTCTCTAGACTTCACCAACACTATAGAGTTTTGAACACTCCCTTCTATCATTGGATACACAGGCATTGTCCAGCAGTCAGCTAATATGCAAATTATGAGATATTAAATTGTTTTCTGTAGTAATTATGGAAATATTTTCTTGACAAGGTTTACTCTACCATGTTTAATCTCTAATCCATTTTTTTTTCCAAAAAATAAGACAGAAACTCTGCATCAGGAAATAGACATACATCTATTAAGATTTACTCTGCTTTGTCATCATATCTAATCACATAGGGAAATGTATGTATATAAGTGTATGTGTATACACAGTAAATTCCTCAACCAAATTTTAAGTGTGAAAAAGAAGAAACTAATAATATTATTTATACTAGTTCATACTTTATAACTTATTTGGCATAAGTTAAAAATAAAGGAAAAAGAATAAATTCCTGTAGGTACAAGTTACATTCATCAGTTTCCTCTTTTATAGAATAGTAAAATGGAGTTTTATTCTGTTGTGCTATTCTGTTGTGTTTATTTTATGTGGCATAATGCATTTTTACATAAAAAATTATCAAGCTTACTTTATTAGGCTGGTTTTCTTTTTCTACTGTACCTTTTATGTTATTTAAATAGTAATAATTTTTACATACCTGAGTTTAAGTGGAACTTGAAGAATTTGCATCTATTCTGAACTATTTCAGTAGCAAATTGAACATACGGAAGGGATCTGATCAGCATCATTTACTTGAATATAATTCAATATAATAAACTGTATAGTTATTTTCTTTGACCATCTTTGACTGCCATACTTCCCCTTCTACACATTTATAGATATCATTGCTTTTATATTGACCAAGACCTAACAAAATTTCTTGTCAAGTGATAGTATGCATTTGCTTTGTCTAGTAAAAAAGAAAAAAAGGTGCTTATATATTTATGTATGTAATTATCAATACACATACAGAAATGTTATGGTTTGGGTGAAGCATTCATTCCTAAGGGAAAGAACCATGTTAAAATTGCATGAACTCTAACGTCCCCTTTTCTCTGCTTAAAAATAATGCTTATTTCATAATGCAAGATGAAAATGTTTTACTTAAAATATCAATCGATTTTTATGTGCATTATATTTACACTTTTATTAAAATTCAAATTTATACTTAATTTTTATTAAAATTCAAAGTAGATTGTTACTGAACCAGACCAATAATTTTGAATCCTTTCAAGAGTTTTTGATGTTCCTTGAGAAAAATCACTGCATACTGATATATATTTTATTACATTTGATTATTTTACCTTCACATAGTTGTCTCGATCATGTAACCTTTAACTGAATTTAGGACTTAATTGAACTTAATTGTACTTAAGAAAGATGTTTTTAGAGGATACTTTTCAAGTCTAATTTCTATTTAGCAATATATAGTTTATTTGGCTTATTTTGTATGATTTAGTAACATTAAGTAAGTACTGAGTTTATTGCAATTGAACCACCTTGCATCATGTATTTGGTGCCTAACAATGGGTTGTCTGTGAAATAGATTATTGTTTTTAAAGAGTTTGAATTCAGGTTTGGAAGATAGTATTTATATATAGGAATAAAAGACAATGGAGCCTGATATAACTATTATCAAAGTATATTCAAATCTTTTTTACATTAATGTGTTCTATTTAATAGGATGAGAAGAAGAAATCGAAAGACTAGAAGATATGGAGTTTTGGATACAAACATAGAAAACATGGAATTGACACCATTAGAACAAGATGATGAGGATGATGATAACACATTGTTTGATGCCAATCATCCTCGAAGGTGAGTGCCCATCAGAGTAAATTTCTGCAAGTGTTGGACAGGTAATTTGAAAAATAGAGTTTATTTGACAAGTTTTTATCCTAACAGATTTTATTTAGTTTTATTTAATAAATAAAGAACTAATAAAGGACTTTAATTTATAAGGAACTAGTAAAATTCTTTATGCTATCTAACCAATAATTCATATTCACATTGCTTTGCCAAAATAGACAAACTATGAAACACTTTCCCAGAAAGAAACCTTTATGTTATTACTCCTTGCAGAGCATTGTTCTTTTAACTTATATATCCGTAATGTGTATTAGCTGAGAGAGGGAAAGAGTGAGAGAGAAAAATTATAAGTGTGAAATATTAATAAACTTTATTTTCTTTTTTTAGTTTGAAGATATTTTATTTTAATCAAGTTTTTTTCTGTTTTTAAACATTGTCTTATGCCAGAATTATAGAACTAACAGCCTATGACATGATAGTATAGAGTTATCTGTTCTCAGATCTCACTCACTAAGGTTAAAACATTTCCTAAGAAATTATGTAGATATAAACTTAGATTTAATACTAATGGTTTGAGGAAAGGAGACTATATTCACTCAGTAAAACAATAGACATTGTTATTCCACTCCATAAGCAATAACTATCCAATGGACTGCTACTTAGTGTTTAAAAAAAAATAGTTTTTTTTTTGGGGAAAAAAATACCTTGAGATGATTGTGCTAACTGATAAAAGTGAAGTTGAAATGTAGATATTGAATGGTGTCATTTACTAGGGAATAGCAGTTACTAAAAACAATGTACAAAAAGTACAACAGATGCAAATCTTAAACTTAGTGGAAAGGGTCTTGACACCAGAGGGAGGGAACACAAGAGAGGGAGGAGAGACTTTTGGAAGGAATGAGAGGAAATTGTTATGGGATGTATGGCGTATGGTAACTGAAACACATGTACATCTGGAGTAGAAAAATGTAATCCCAAATTTTGGAAAAATTGACTAATTTTAAGAAAAGCACTAGAGATGATATAAATACAATCAAATATATTTGTTCATTCAAGATTCATAGTGAAAATCTCATGAATAAAAGATATATAAGGTAAAATTTTTGGAATATTCAAATACCATCTGAGAAATCCTTAAATTGCTTATAATGTATTGCACAATTCTTAGTATATGTAATATTGTTGGTTGATAACTACTTTAAGTGTGAATCAGATAAAAGGACTAGCCTGCATTTGGGAGCCATTGTGTATAATACGTCCTTATCTTTATGCATTAGACTCACAGAAAAAATAATGTAAAATTTAGTAGCTACTGAAAACTGACTGAAGGACTATTACAGCATTTCTCTTATCTTGTGTTCACCCTATGTATAGAAGGTGCCATTGAGTAGGATGGAAGGGAGATTCTTTTTTTTTTTTATATATATATATATAATTATTTTGTTTGCTTGAATTTATGCAAAATTTTTATATTATTAAAATGTATGATATTTGTCACATTTTAGAAGATGAAATACATGAGATAGCTCTTCCGTATATCTGCAGAAAGGGAATACACAGACAAGTTAACTTCATAATTCAGAGTTGATTCTAAAAGGAATGATATTTGAATCTCAGTTAATATATTTCAAGTGTATTTGACTAAAGACAAATGCTGTTCACAGGCAGAAACAACTACTGAGACTGTAATAGGTGGGAAAGTCAGTAATTTCTCCAGGGAATGCAAGCAGCAAAAAATGTCTGGCACATGTAACCTATTTTGTGTATACCTGTCTGTATACATGCAAGACTGGCAGGATCAGCCGTGCTCATAGGGATGTACAAGGTTTTTTGTTTTTATTTTGTTGTAGAAAAATAGGAAGAGTGTTGTAATCTAGTAAGGAGTTTGGTATTTAGCCTGCTTTCTTTAGAGCTTATTGAGACTCTTTGTCTAAAGTGCATGTAATTAGACAATCAAATTTTTATTCTAGGAGAAGTGGGCTAGTGGATAAAGAGGGGCAGAAACCAGAGGGAGGAAGCACATAAAGAAGGGGATAATTTTCAGGAGGTAGCTTTCTTTATTCTGTGTCCTGTCTCATAACAGGGCTTCCCCAATACTTAAAATCCCTTTCTTATGCTCCACTTTTTATGATTCCTGCATTCTATTACAGAGCTAGGCATTAACCAGAGTTACATAACCTGAGAAAGCTTGAGTGTAGAGTGATGTGGTGTGAGAACTTGTAACTTGGGCATAAACCACTTATCAGAATATTTCTGATAAGTCAGAAATATTACTTGGAAGTGATATGTAAATTGAGACCTGAAAAATTACTGGAAATTAGTTAAAAGAAAGGTACATAGGATGTGGGTTTGTGAAAGAACAGCATGCACAGAGTATTGGAGGCAAAAGAGTATTTCACTATTCAAGGACCAAAAGAAGATAAGTAGATGCTATATTAAAATGTGTAGGAATAAGAGAAGAAATGAATAAATGAGATTAGAGCTTTGAATTCAAAAGGAAGGAATGATGGGTGAGGCAGGCGGCATATTATGAGATCCATGTTAACCAGATAGAAATATTTCTACACATTAGGAAAGGCCACCTGAAAAATGTAGAACAAGAAACATAACCAAAGTTTTGTTTTGAGGATTACTCTCTATGCAGTAGAAAAGAGGAAAATGAGTAGTAATATGACTGGGAAGAAAACAAATTAGTTGGCACAAGTATTGGCTTACTTGAATACTATCAAGAGATACGGAAAGGTGTTCACTATTCAAAAGATTTCGAAAGGGGTTATAAAATTTAGGGTTTCTATTGGAGGGTGAAGAAGGGAGAAATGGTAATAATGGAGAATTGAGTGTCAGAGATGATGACTCATAACGAAATCATCTTCACATTTTGTTAGTGTCACTGAGTACTTAAAAAATTGAAAAATCTTTAATGTACCTATATCTTCGTAGATTAGGAACAGCAGATTGTGAACTACGTATGCCTGTTTGTCCATCCATCCATTCACAAAATTAGTGATGTGGCAGCTACTTATATGGCCACACACTTGTCTAGATGTTTGGACACATTAGAGCAATGAGACATAAAAGAAAGAAAATTTGAAGCTTTTTGAAGCTTAACTGCTAGTGTGAAAAAGATGAGACTGGTAGGTTGACAGTTTATTTTCATTTCCACTTTTCCTATATTTAATATTTTTAATATTAGAGAACATATATTTGTTCATTTAAAAAGTTGTGAATAATTTCAAATCTATGGATAAGCAACAAGAATAAAACTAATACAATGAAAATCCTATAGTTTTTAACCTCAATTCACATATCTGAACATTTTACTTCATTTGTTTCTGGTGTGCTTTCTGTCTTAAAATACAGATACAGAAAAATGCATCTATTTAATTTTTTTTTTTTTTTTTACCTGAGATTCTAATGTTTCTTCCTAATTAGATTCAGGTTATGCATTCATAGCTGAAATGCTACATGAATCCTCCTCCTCCTCAGGTTATGATATCTGGAGACTCATAGCATTCACCTATCCTTAAATAGCAGTGGTAGTTTATTACATTTGTTCAAGGTTTGTCCAACTTTTCTACTATGTTAGTTTTTTTTTTCTTTTCCCCTGTACTTCTAATAAAAGATGTTTTGATTTCATGAACATATTCTACTTCTTATCAAAATCTCTCCCTAAGTTTACAAGATATTCATCATGGTTCTAATCCTCACTGTGATCATTAAAAAGTAATGCTTTTCTAACTTCAGCATTTCCTCTGTGTTTACTAATCAATAATGATAGTGTACTATAAGCAAGAGTCCTCTATCATTCCTTATTTACTTCTCTATTGGTAGTACAGAACATGGTTTTCTCGTTTTTAAGTTTCGTAGATCATTGCTGTATTTGCCAGTGGGATCTTCTTTAATTTGGCTTCTATGCACTTGGGACCTGCTCCCATTTTTTTTTTAAAGTCCTTTTTTACATTCTGACATAAAAGGTTTTCAGGATGACTTTGTTCCTCTCTTGCTCCAGCCATGAAAATAGCCCTCTCTCCAAGGAACCTTGCTTCCCTTGGAGTGGGCACTCAGTGAGCTTTTGCTACTGGGTTGTCCATGCATCTTGACTCTTCCAGCAGGTGTATGGCATGTATGCATGCATTTGTCCACACATCCATATGTGAATGCATATGCACATACTTATGGTAGTTAACTTCATGCTACTATCCTAGTCTGTTCCCACTGCATTCATTCTTACCTTCCTCTTTTTCCAGATTTGCAGTCTCCTTGCTAGGAGAATGACTCCCAACAACATTCTAGCTTTCAGCATTAGCACATTTGTTCCTTTGCTCATTCCTATAATAAAATCAATATAGTTTTAGAATAGCTTTATCTATTTCACTATAATAACTAGGGAGAGTTTAGGTTTTGTTTGTGATCTTGTCTTCCTCAAAATGGAGAGCATACTGTCAGATATTCTAAGTAAAATTTTTTTCTCCATTCTTCAGTATGATCATTTTGTCATTTAAAATATTATTTCAATTTAAATTTCTCCCTCTTCCCATGAAAATCATGATCATGCTTTTCAAAAGTAAAAGCTATTCAAAAATTGTTTAAAATATCTGTTTTTTCTACTTCATTCTCCCCATATCACCTCTTTCAGATAATCAACTTCATTATTTCCTAATTTAACTTCCCTGTGGCTATTTTATAAAAGTTGACAGACATATTTCTTAAATTTCTTTTATTTCTCTTCTTTCTTACATAAGAGAGAGCATACAAGTATTCTCTTTTATATTTTCCTGTTAGACTTTTTATCTCCTGTAAGTACTATATAAACTACTAAAGGTGTTTTCATTTTATGGATGCACAATACTGTACATTGTGGGTGTGTATATATTCCATTAGTTGTCTGTACATTTAAAGAGTTTATGATTATTTTGCAATTAAAAAATAAGCCATAGTGAGTAACTATGCATATGTGTTTTCCTATTGTATATTTTTCTCAAATGTATTTTGACAGTAAATTTCTGGGAGTGAATTTCTGATGTCAGTTTTAACCATTAGAATAGTAGTTGACTATAAACTATCCCAGTGGACATAGCAAATTGGGTGGATTCACTTTTTCATTAAAAACAATGATAAACTGCTTGCCCTATGTCCCTAGGCATTCTGCTAAGATCTGGGAATAGAGTGATGAATAAAAATGGAGAATATGTCCGGATGTAGTTGACAATCTAGTAGATCAACAAAGGCCAGGAATACAGATTGAATAAATTGTAATCAGACTTTGTAAGTATGTATGTGGAAATGCTGAAAGGAGGGCCCATTGCCCTCTAGTAGGCCAGACCTATTTTTGCCTCTTTTAAAATGATCAATAAGATGGATGTTTCAGGACTCTAAAAGTAGAACCCAAATGTTTGTTTGTTTTCTATTTCAAGTTATATTATAAACATCATTTTAATAGCATCTACACTGATTCTAGACATCTGCTTTTTTTTTTTTTCCTTTTGTTCTTCTGCTTTCATTTTTTTGAGATCCTGTACAGATGAAGTACCACTTTTCTCTCACACTTTGGGGAAGTGGGTACATTTCTGTTCTAGACAGTGAATGGTAGTTTCAAGGAGGTGTGAGTGAAGGTGCATTTACATTCCTGTTCCCTTGTAGCTTGGGGATTATTTTCTATAACACGATATATAGACTAAATTCCATTACTTCATTTGAAGCTTATTCAGAGGCCAGGAATTTCTGATCATCTATTGGAGACTAGTTTTCATTATGTTGCCCATGGTACTGCAGACTCAAGCGATCCCCAGCCTCAGCCTCCCAGGTAGCTGGAATTATGGCCTCTGCCACAACATTCAGCTGCTTTTTCGAGACTAGGTCTCGCTGTGTTGCCTGGGGTAGATTTGAACCTGCAAACTGAAACCATCACAAACCTCTTGCCTTTTAGCACTTGGTCAACAGGTGCATGCCACCACTCACAGCTTTGATCATCTAATATTGATGGTAGAGAGTAAGCATGCTTTATGCTATCAACTTACTCAACATTTCAAATATATTTTATGGGAACAATGCATATAGATCTTCCCAAGACTCACAGAACAGCGATGATCATGTTTAATGTATTTGTCTCTCCCATTAAAGGGGAAAAGCCAATTTATAAGGAGAGTACATTATAAGATCTTTTAGACCCTGAAAGATTACTTTCACCAAAGGCTTTCCAAAATAGCCATGTAAGTGGTAGAAGAAGCCAAAAGAATGGATGGTCATGGTACAAAGAATGTCCTAGGAGGAAGGTCAGGGGCTCTTGTTGAACCCAGTGGGGAGCCTTCACAAAAAGGAGTAACAACTACAATTGGAGGTTAGTAACTTGTAGACCATAGATACCACTAGACTTCTTATGTACATCTGATGAAATCATCAAGATAGTTTTGAAAAGTAGTTTCTCTTGCTCTCATCTTAAAGATAGGAAAACTGAAGAGAGTTAAGTAATTTTTTTTCTTTTCCTAATGCAATCTCATTTGATTTTTAAATATCACCTTGATTTATATCTATAAAGAGAATAATCTTAAATTCCATTTAGTCTGTCTTCCATAGTAGCTCTTGCTATTAATTTTCATTCTCAAAGTGAAGACCCCCCAGAATCATCCTAAGTATTCCGATTTGCCCAGATTTTCAGCTGAGATACAGATTTAGATGAGTCTAAACAGTAGCTTTTGGGAATATTTGTTGGTTCATCTTTTGTTGGTGCTGTTCGCATTGTTTGAATGCTTTCTAAAATTAGTGCTTCTTAGTTTTTCTAAATTCCATCTACAAAATAACAGGAAGTCAGTCATTTCCATAGTCAGTGGATTTCCAAGTCAATGGATATCCGTGCTTACAGTTTTATCATAGTATAAAAGTATGCTTTTGTATCCAGTTCTTTGATAGGGGTGTTTTTACTGTGACTTTTAATATTCAAAATTTTGATAATGATTATTATTGGCAATTAAGATTTGGGGTAATTATTTCTTTGGTGTTAGATTGAACCATGTGCTGCCAATATGTGATTTATCCGGATTTCATGAAGGAAGGTTATTATTTCATGTAACAAGATATTACAAGTGGGGCCAACTGCAGACACAATAAGTCAGCGCTTTGGTTCTTCTTCATGATTCCTTTGGATCTGCCTATCTTCATTTGTTGGCTTCATCTTTACACCAGTAAGATGATTCCTGACGTTTCTCTAATAGCACACAGAACTGTAACTTTCATGGACGTTAAGGAATTGCTTTCTGTGTCCTCTTTCTTGGAAATGAAAACAGTTCCTTCAGAGACTCTCTTTTCCATATAATTAGCCATGTGATAATTTCTAAGATAAATATTGGGATTGTTGTGACTCGTTGGCTGCTCAACAAGACACAAGGACTCTGATTCAAGTTCAAAGCTGCAGGTTTATTACTGATGTACCAGGGTCCCCAAGTCAGCTAGGTAAGAGAGAACCCGAGCAGTCTCTGTGACAACTTTTTATAGGGCAAAACCACCACCACCCCCTATTGTGAAGCAAGCCAGCAGGTATAGGACACGTTCCCATGTTGCCATAATGGTGGGGCATGTTCCCATAACTAGCAGTAACGCAGGCATCCATCATCTATCAGGAGGAAAATGCTGGCATCCATCATCTATCAGGTGGACAAGACAGTTGTCAGGAACAACCAGGAATAAAGAGAGGCAGAAACAGGATGTCAGACCAGCCAGCCATGGGGGTACTTTCCACCGAGGGCAGGGAAAGGACACTTTCTTCAACATGGAGGTTTTAAACAAAATGGGATTACTTTGTTCAGTCTGTTCCCAACAGGGATGAAAAATGGAAGTATTATGATTACTTCAGAAGTATCATTTGGGCTTGAGTGGCTATTGAGGAACTAAACACCATTACCACTATATCTCTTAATTTTAGCATTAAAGTTAATACAGTCAATTGGAGAAATTTGTAGGTATGTGAAAAAAAAAGTTTGGACCACTTAGATAATACAATATAATTTGCTACTGATACTCCAATTTGATGTGTTAGAGATAATTTAGTTACTAGGAAACATTTTACAAAAAGGAATTATAAAAGAAAAAAGCAGTTCTATAAGTTTTCAGTTCTCTTAAAAACGTTGAGAGAAATCAGAAACTACAAATAACTAATTAAAATTACCTTCAGTTTTCTCAAAGAAAACAATTTAAAACTGAACTTTATAGCATCAAACAAGTGGGAACAATACTTTGTTGCCATTCTGTTGATTTCTAGTGAACTACTTCAGTTATTTGTATTATCATTATTTTATAGTGAGGCTCAGTGAAGGACATTTGGACAATCATGTTAACAGGTTCTAAAAGGCTACTATTGCTAACACTTCAATGCAATTCTAGTATTTTGGACCACTATGTGATCTTAAAAACAAATTATAAACTTGCCCACTAACTAACTACTTGTACTTCATTATATTTAATGTTGTATTATTTTTATTCCTTATATCTGTGCTCATTGTTACTTGACACAAAATAAAAATATTTTCTGGTTAGTCACATCAGTATATCAGAATCAAAAATTTAATTTAATAGTAGTGTTTAACCAGAAACCATCATTAAGAAAGTCTTATTCAAGTTACAGATTTGACAATGATTATCAATATGAAAATCATTCTACTTTCTAAAACACTTCTCTAAATATTGAGCATAGCATTATCTAGATTTAAATGATTCTAAATATAAATAAAATACACCAACATGTGGAAGTATTAGTGTTTATTTTAGATAGAGATTCCAATTTTAGGTTATCAGTAGTTGGCAACTCCTAGGATAATCTGTAAGTAATCCACTTAAAGGGGATTATGCTATCTCTGTCACCAAGCAAAGAGTTGATAAAAGAGAATATCCCTGTTGAGTTTATGCCTTCACTTCATTTCAGTATGTGCTCTTGAGGCTATTTCCATTAATTTCTTGTTGAGTGAACAAATTATGAGAGTGAATGAATGATCTGTAAGCTCTTTAGCAAGAAAAGTCCCAGAAAATACATCAAAAGTGCATTTATAGATAAAAAAGCATTTCGTAGTACTTGGGACACTACAAAGACTACTTTGAATAGTTAGTATTCACAATACTTGTACCTGCTAAAGATATGTAAGTAAATAGATCATTAGGAAATTAGAAAGGAATTAAAATTATTCACAGAAGAGAAAATGTATATTATCAATAAACATATAGAAAGATATTGATTCTCTCTAAAGGAAAACAAATAATTGCTTATCAAGCAATATTATCTCCTAAATACCATTCAAACTGGTCCTATTATTTTTACTCAAGGACAGTAACTTCACTCAGTGCACTTCATCTCTTTCTTAGATTAACATAATAATTTCCTCATGGTGTTTCTTATGCTAGTATGATTCCCAAGCGAGGATATTTTTTAAAAAAATCTGATCATCTTACCAATCTACTATAAACTCATTAATGAATACTTACAAAACTACCATATTGTTATTTTTCTGGCATTTTTTTTTAACCAAATACTATTTCACTATCCCTATCTTTTTTTTTTTTTTTAAACTTATGCAAACATACCGTGTCATCTCAGGCCTCCAGTGATTTAAGTGGTTTCTGCTCTAGGAATATGCTCCCTATCTTTCCCTAACTAACTCCTAGTTTTCATGTCATTATTCTAAGTTTATGGATGGGTAATGTCTTAAACACAATTATTAAAGCATAAACCATTTCCAGCACCCTTAGTGCTCATTCTCTTAAAATCTACTGGACATATTTCTGTAAAAGAATTTGAGTGGAACAAAAAAACAAGAGTATAATATTGATTTATTTAAATGCATAAAGAGCAACAATACTTTTGACTGCACAGGACAATTTTTCCATTCAAATTTGATTTAGATTAATAGCCATTTTGATAGGTTAGTATTTTCTGAGTTCGCTTTTGTCCTTGAAAATAATGTTTTTTTTATTGTACTATTGTACAGTGTGTAAAGACAGAAAATTCTTGAAACCTTGAAAATAACTCACAGAAAGTTTGTATAAAATTTATTAGTCCCACACTTGCTTTAACTCACAGAAAATAATGGTGATTTTTTTATAGTGGTAAGAATATTTGACACGAGCCCTGCCCTCTTAAATTTCCAGTTGTATCATACAGTGTTTTTAACCGTGGGTGTGATTAGTTGTAAAATAGTTTCTAGAACTTACCCTTTCATAAAAGTGAAAATGTATACCTATTGAATAGTAACTCCCTATTGTCTTCTAACCCCTGGTATGATGCACTATTCTGCTTGTAGAAGTTTGACTATGTTTGTCATTTTCACATAAGAGAATTACAAGGTCTCAGAATTAGAAAGCACAAGTTTTTCTCGCATCATAAAAGTCTGTAGTGGTTGACTCCTGGCGTTGTTTCAGTGAGTGTTTAATGACAAAGTTCAAGTCTCTGCAACTTTCTAGAACCTTTCTTCATGTTTACTTCTGTGTGGGGTTATATGACTACTATGATTTCAGCCACCACAAACATAATGTAGACAAGAGGGGAGGAGGGAAGAAGCCAAGCCATGACTAACTCTATCAGGAAATCAAATTTTTTAGGACTTTCCTTCTTCTTGAATCTTTCTCTGCTGTCTCATATTGCTCTCTCCTTTTCTCTTTCATTCCCTGTCCCTCTCCCTCTTCTGCTCTTTTTCATACACATCATTATTTTTATTAGCAAATAAAATGCAGAGAACAAATATTTATTGTAGTGTTTATAATATGTCCTTGTAACCACAATATTTTCTGAAAGTTAAATTTGGTATCTGACAAGAGAATTGTTTCGGCTTGGAAATCCCTGATGAAAACATGATTTCTGAGGAATAGTGTTCATGTACAGCAGTTCTGCAGAGAAATAAGAGGCTCTTGGGACCACAGGGCTGTGGAATAAGGCTTAGACACACCAGTAGTGCGCCAGTGCTGTTTGTTGTTGCCTGTTTTTAGTAATAGGAATCTATTAATATAACCAGGCTAGCTTTTTCTTTTCTATTCTTTTAGCACAATGGGAAGTCTGTAAATAGTAACACTGTATTTGACTTTTGTTCTAATCTTTAGATTTCAATGACTAAACCCTTGGCAGAGAGGTATTGTGGTAAAAAAAAAAGAAGCAATAAGGAATATGGTTATATAGACTTGAATATTTTTTGAGTTTTTGTTACTGATACCTAAATGACCTTCTATCTATCAGTCTCTTGAATTTTGATTCTTCCTTTACCAAATCACCTTTAAATAGTGTGCTGAGATTCACTTCTAAACCCTTTCCAATTTCTTGTGATTTTGTATTAAAGGAGCCAGGAAATTTTGTTTTTCTTCTTTGTTCTTTTCTTTTTTTATCATCACCATTCTCCCCAATCTCAAACAATATTCCAGGCAGATAATAAAAACTCAATGTTTGACAAATAAAGGAATGTCATTTAAAAAATTATTTAACTCAATCTTAGTAGCACACACAGTCCAACATATTACATGCTCTATTATAGACATGTTTTTAACCATCAAACATTAAATACTGTAACATGCCTGTCATCAAATGAGATTGTTTATTTGGAATAGATTTGTCTGTACTTGTTCTGTATATTATCATCATAAATTGTGGTCTGTAAAGATAGAAGATCCTTATTTTTCTGTATCTTAAATTGAAGTGATGAAGTTTTTGATTTCAGCAATTATTTCTGACTTAAACAAAGTTTAAACATCCATGATCAAAGATTCTTCTGTTTTTCTCCCTTCACTTCAAGTTGAAAAAAGTTCTGTGGATTCGTGAAAAGATACTATTAGTTATTTTAAGTTGTAGAACTAAGAAAAAACATTGTAATAATACTTATATTCCTACAATACATATATGGTTTATGTAACATGGGAATTATGCATAATAGCTTTCCAATACTTGCATGTTTTTTCATCCTTTCTACATTCAGGCACCTTTTTGTTTCTTAGAAATTAGAATTTCTACCAGTGGAGTGAAGGAGTGATGCCATAACATTTATATTCTAGGAAAATGGTTCTAATGATCTTGTTAAAGATGAATTTGAGTCTGGAAGAAAGTAAGACCCAATATTTTGAGGATCTTTCAGGTGCGGGGTGTCACAGCAGAGGCTTGGACTATTTTAGGAGGGAAGGAAATGAACATTTTTAAAAAGGCAGTATTGCTTAAGGCATAGAAGGACGTCAGCTCCCACTAGACTGGTGATTAGGTAGCTGGTGTTCTTTCAATTAAGAGGATACAGCAGAAGACCAGACTTAAGATTGGAAGTGGATGGGTTTGACTCTTGATGGTTAAAAATGCTTCCTAGGGGGCATGTAGAT